>LOND01002530.1:0-13557 GCA_014220965.1 Paragonimus kellicotti
ATTCCGGTCGTTCATGCCGCGGAGAGAGGTTGACTTGAGGGACCCCACCCCACCCGAGTCTCTGACTCAAAAGTCTGACCTGCGAGACAACAGGATACAGGGTTTTCTTGGGGGACCCTACCCGGAGCCAATGACTCAAAAGTCTGACTCACTTGGCAGTGAGGGGCTTGCCTAGCCCGAGGGCGCAGTGAATAAGACATTGATGTCTGATTCTGAGCACTGCTGCGCGCAGTGGATGTACTCAAAGCTACATCGGGCTTTTGGGTGATAGATGTTTTTCGACCGTATTGGATAATACGCCGGCGGTCACGGTCAACCGTTGGGCGATCGGAGTGCTTTGTTTGAGGGTACCTTTTCTAACCCCCTTCTTCCTGATACGGAAGACAGCAGTGCCGCAACTATAAAAATAGTTCTGCTGTATGCCCATAGGATCGTGCCTCACTACCTAAGCACTCCTACGCGGTCAGTAGTGCGACATACAATCCTATGAGTGTAACTGCTTTTCGTCTGGCTGCTCCCCTTTGGCCTGTCTGACAGGGTTGAACCTGGAAGGACCGGAGTCCTAGTCAGCATAGCCCGCCGGATCAAAACAGCACACAAGCCCGACCACCTCGTCAAGGTAGCAGTATAGGTCGGGATATCTCGTAAGCTTGTTATATGATGAATGTTCCATCTGGCTTTTAACAACTCCAGGGATTTCTCTGAAATCCAATGTTTGCCTTACCCCACGTACCCCGTGCCGCATGCTACAGTACCTGCTTTCTAAATGGCTTGTGAGATTTCGGTCCGGTAACTATTAGGATCTTTGGAGTGAGAACTGCTAAGCTTGCTTTCTAAGCTAGTTTGGTACCGTAAGGCGCAATCAACACTAGCAAGGGTATCCGGTGTATCCATTGCTCGAAACTCCACATCTTTATTTGTTAGACACCTCATTGTAACAGGTCGTCGAACTGCCTCAGTTAGCTCTTTTCAAATGTTGTTGTGCAGTCAGAATCTGACGTTTCTAGCATTCAGCGATGCCATGTTGCCCATAGCTCACCAACCGACGTAGTATGCACAAAAGTGTTTGAGATAAGCCGTTGAGTTGCCGTGATATTTACATAATGCCTGATGTGATTGTGTTTACGTTCATTCTTCGTCCGTCACTACTTGTCCGTGGTATGCAGTCTGTGTGATTTACTGTTGTGACTGGTGAGAGTAGACGAAAGGTTTATATCCACAACAGATGTATTCTTTCTACTTGTGATTAAATGAATTATATATCATTTAGTGTTTAACGTTTTCCGACGTAGGTTTCACAGCGTACATTCACTCTTTCCAGGAGGAAGAAAAAAATAATAACCTCCTCTAAATGCGTAGAATGGGCCCGTGTGTTCTGATAGCAATCGCAACGGCATATTGAAGAAGTCGTGAGTGGTTACTGTCGCAGTTGACCTTGATTTCGAAACTGTATCAATGGGACGCGATACACAAATGCCAGTTATCAATAGACCGGACATAGTTTGTGCTGGTATTACCTGTAGTCTCTCAAACGGGCAAGCGACATTGCTACGTGGAAGTGGTTATGGGGACTAAGGATCCAGCCGTCGGGCGCGTGAGCAAGTCCGAACTTAACGTTTGTAAGTAAACTAACGTGCAAACAAACAAACTCGCGGTTTAAAATGTCAAGTACTCATTCGAACCTGAATAAAACCTCGATAGGATAGCTACCAGTTTGTAACTCTGGTTCAAGTTTTCACGTGAGCAGCTATCACTTCGCAAAGCGACAACAGGGTTTTGTTACCCTCGAATGATATACCTACCTTCATTTACATCTTAAGGAAATCATGGATCAATGAAAGGTCCCAGCAGATATGTATTACGGTGGACAGTTCTGTTTATGGTTTTATAGAATCTTTGATGTATACATACCAGTGACAATGTTTTGCTACCAGACTGTGGCAAATACCACTGTTTATTGTTTGAGGGGAAGTTTTCTTCATTCCTGAGACTGAAAGAAGTGAACTTCTCAATACTTCTCGTATCCACTGTAACTTGCAGCGTTTCATTTTTTTGTCGATTTCAACAACAGTACATGCCAAATTTTCCAGTGCAGCAACGTTTGTGGCAGATGCTGAGTCAAAGTGTTTGGAGGGTTTGAAAACTTTCTGAAACTGACTTGTTTTCTTGCGGGTACTGCATGCGATATTCCTATCGAGGTGTTTGGAATGTGTACGCCAGCTACAGGAGTCACTGCCAACATTGTATTGCTGTGGGGGAGATTGGGTTTTCTTGGCATGTGTAGAATATTTCACTGTAGCAGCAAGTGGTAGCGTTTCAGGTAGATTGTTCGTGAGCTACTTATAAAAATCTGGTGTGCTCAGATGCAGTTTGTAGATTTAGAGATTTTCCAGAAGCCGCTGACAGTCTGGTGAAATGTAACCCGATTATAGAAGGATATCGGTTGACATCATTCCGGTTTTTATATGCAATAACCGCGCTGAAGCTACAGTGTTTAACCGGACATTTCCGTTTCTGTGGGAGCTGGTTTATCGTCTGCTCTGTTTCTCTCACAGACGAAAAGCAAGCGTCTGAAAAAAATGTAACCTTTTGAACTTACGTATAATGTTTTCAACTCAACAAATGCAGCTCTAAAAGGTGCATATTCGATTATGACAGAGGTAGCAACTAATAACGAATATTTTCACCTTTCCCAGGCCTATTGATTTAATAGTTACGCGAAGGTTATCAAAGTTTCCGTACAAATAGGTCTATTACTTGAAAGTATTAATCATCGTTCAGGTCGTAAGCAACGTCCCATCTGTAGCTGTAGGTTTGTGGGGCGAATTATCGTGAGGTCAGCGGTCCAAGTCGAAACTTTGTTCACCCTTATGGCTTTACTTCACACGTAATAAGTTACTTGCTACAAAACAGACAAAAATAATAAATGTAAGTGCAACGGCTTTGCTACGTGTATGATAAATTAAGCGAATCGTTACGTAAATCGTCGCAATGTGTAAGTCTGCCACTCTTCGATAGTTACTGTCTTCCGGTTACATCAACGACATTGTTCTTTCTTTCCTATGAACTAAACGAATAGTTGGAAGCCATCTGTCATTTGTCCAATGCACCCTCCATTATGTGGTCTCACTTTCTTGTTTACAGTGTTTATCCGTCTTGACAATCAGTTTGATGATTGATCCATATGGATCGACCCAATTTGTACTCGGAGCAAATCAACGATTTGTTAAAGTCACCAGGCCGCCTAGAACAGAAGCTCACTTCTGCCATTTCTCGATATGAGCAGAAAATCGTGGATCTTCGAGCCAAGGTTAACTAGAGTCAGTAATTTCTCACATTTGCTAGGCTTTACTTTCCGACAACAGTGACCTCACTCGGATATACCAGTCATCAGTTTTGATAGTCGAGAGGATCCTAAAGTTTCTGTCTTCAGCGGAGTCGTTCGAAGTAAAGTTTGCCGATCTAGCTCTTGTGGCTAGAGATATTTATAAACACACCAAGCCTGCTATCGAACACTATGAGGAAATTCGAACAAGACTGCGGTTCACTGAACTGAAAGATTTTCTTGATTATCATGAGTAAAGCACACGTTTATTTTCAGTCACCCATGGTTATAGCTCACTCTTAGATGCGGCTCGCCTCCTAAATGATGATGAATTATTAGTGGACGCTTTGATGCAGTACGCAGCTTTCGTACATTTAGAAGTCAGTAACGATCCCCGCTGTCTTCCAGCATTGCTTGGGCAGGCGGCTCTGCTAGACAGCTTTATGACCACATTGCGCTCTGTAGTTGTGTGAGTTTCAGTGTTTGCAACTTTTAATTGAGGTCTTCCAGGTCTTTCGAACGGTTGTTATCAGAAATGGGTTTCCCTGTTCTATCCTCATCTGCTTTCGAGGAGACGGATTCGCAAAAGTGGGACGATGAACAACTTAAACGGTTTGGATGTTTCTACAAACGCTTGTGCTCACTGGAAATAACGTATCCTTTACCAAAATGTGAAATTATGAACTATTCCAAAAGTGATCCCTTTTTATCTTGATGTTTTGTTTAACATGGTTCCCAATCACGTTAATCCAGCGAAATTAAATATTTGCGAAGCCGGTTTTGATGTCCGTCATGGTAGCCAACTTAGCCAGTTGACAAGGTAGCGATGTTCGTTGTGTTATCCAAGTAAACTCTGGTCGACTAACCCTTCGGAAGCTGACGGTTTTAGTGTCAGATTGAGTGCACGTAACCCATTTTGAGTAATGGTTCATTCCAGTTGTGTTGAATGACATTTGGTCTCTCTTCTGTGTGTCATTTTGTTCTGATGACGCAGGTTCCTTCAAACCTGATGCTTGTCTGACTTGATTAAGATGTCCCGTCAATCAGGATTGGTAATTGAGACGATGAGCTACTGTGCAAAGGAAAATCGAGTATAGTGTGTCTCACTAACGGCGCAATGCACGCTGAAAATTGGTATTCAGACGCGAAATACGTTGCTGGTTGAACCTGGTGTCCACCTTCCAGATCATGTGCTTTTGTGACAGGCCAGGTACACCTGTATGATGTTGTTTGTCAAGCTCCTCAGCAGAAAACTTGTGTGTTATTGGCCTTAAGTCTCGCATGTATGGGTTGCAGAGCGCTGCTAAGTTTGTTCCGTCAACGATTCGACTCAGTTTTGACGTTCTAGTAAGAGTGCTTTTTTTGCTAAATGTAGATCACATCGACTTCACTTATCCCCATCGTCCTACATTAGTCTTGGCCACACATGTTCATTCATATGTGTATGCATTGTTCTGCGTTTTGTTGTAGTATGGTTGATGTGAACACACTTTATGTGACTAACCGATAAATGTGTTACTTGACTGAAACCATATAGACATTTGAATCTTCTACTAAAGAAACCCTTATCGGATGTAGTCTCATTACCGATGCAGATCATACTGAGCTCGTTAGAAAAGCGATTTCGGTATCATTTCACGGGTACTCGCAAAACCAACCGGGTAGATAAAGTGAGTGTTCTGGCTACGCCGATCCGAAGTGACATCCTATGATTATGCTTACTCTCATGAGTGTCTTTCGTCTCCCTAGCCCGAATGGTACATGACTCAAATCCTTCAGTGGATTCGTCAGAACGACTATGTTCTGACGATGGTTGATCGGGATTTCGTGCGTGAAGACTACACTAGGCAAAAGCTCCGAGTGAGTGACGTTTGAACATTTTCATAGCAGCCTGCCCTCGTGTACGTTTTTCTTTCATCTCGATATAAATTCTCACTTATGCACTCTTTACTGTAGTGTTCGCTTATCTAAACTCATGATCCGGTGTAAACTGGAATGTGTTGCGACCTCGTTATCAGCGGGTCGAAGTTTAACGCACCGACTGAAATTGAACATAACACCAAGCACTGCTGTCCGATGATGTTGTCGTGGACGTAGCTATTTCAGTGTTCATTAGTGATTTACATTGTTAACCGTCGTTAGTGAATAGATAATAAACATAATCGGTCAAGTTCTGGTTCCGATTTGGATTGAAATATAGCGTGCGGCAGATTGCTAGATCTAGCCTGTGTACATATCCGGATGTTCCCCAGGACTTGTAACGCTGCTTCCGAGCTATCCAGCATGACTACAGATGGAAACGTCACCCACACATTATTTTCAAATTGTTGTGAAGTGCCAACTTATCTGAGCCGTCCAAGCGTTGGCAAAGTTATCTACGAGGTAGAGGGGGTACTTAATCGCAATAGGTTAGAATATTTAGCTGGTTATACTGTCCGTTTAGCTGACCTACTCCTTACACCGTTTTACAATCACATGTGCAAGTTCATCTCCTGCTGGGCATACTTAGAACACGAGTGGATGTCATCAGTTGCATCTCGCATAACAAGCAGTATAAAGCAGCTAACCGGGGTAATATCGCGCAGGCACCTTTTTGGTAGGGTGGCTTGATATTAATACACGCATTTCTCTAACTGTTCCAACTGTGGACGATTAAAAGTATCAATTTGCAACCTGTGTCGATTGACAATGGTGCCCTTACCCAAGGGCCGAAAGAAGAAATCCTGTCAAACTCAGCAATGGAATTAGTTTTGTTGTAATCAGCTGAACTTCTGATTTCCATTTCACTTTGTTCAAGGGGAAATAGCTAGGGAGAAGTAGGCAAGATTTCGTTCGGGACTCGGATATATAAATCAGATTTTCACTCGTCGTTTTAGTCTGGGGCATCCAAGTGTTTTTCTGCAGCGAACAATAGATGTTTTTCTCGCCTCGCTTAATCTGTTTGCACATTCATTATGACCTCATGTCTTATTTCCCCCTGTTATATTTTAGATTGAGTTCATGCGTGGGCTGGTCACATTGCTAGTGGATAAACTACAGTTCGATATTGGACTAAGCGTCTGTCTGGATCCTCGGTATCAATTAGAGTGGAAGCTGCGAAGTGCCACTGATCCGGATCATTTCTCGAAATCAAATCCGACTACCAAACTGTCGGCATCTACGGATTTAACCACAAATGCGGAATACTTCGGCCATCTGATAGATGTAATACTTCAGACCGATGCCCGATTGACCCAGCTGGCTTACCCTTTATCGGATCAACCTCGACCGAGTGATGTACTCACATTGCCGGTAGTCTTAGGGCGTTGGATTTTGTTGGAACAGCAGCTAGCACTCAGTCGTCTGGATGCATTGCTGACCACCGTAAACGCGTGGGCAATAGTGGACGAAACTAATCTGCGGTGAGTCTCCCGAACCTGTTCTTTTGAGCTTGTGACACGTCTGTAATTGACGGCGTCTCTGTGCTATCCATGCATTTTGAGCATTTCTTCATCTCAGATTAAAACAAATAGACGCAAACAGTTTATATATCGAGCTTTCTTTTCCATTCGTTCCTTACGAACTTCAACATACTGTGGTTACTGTGTGCGGTAAGTTTTCAGAATGGTGCTTGTGAACGCTTAACTTATTTGATCACACCAGTCCAGTACTGTTTGGGTTTGAACTTACAACCCTGAATTTCCTAGTTAACAGCGTCACCGTTGATGGTAACACCGCTTTACGCCTAACGTACTTGTGATTGGTCTCGCGTTTTCTGATTGTTCATAGTGTAGTCATCTCAATAACTCAATCTGTACACCGATGCTTTTGTGTAATACACAGCGTCGCTAATGGATAATGTGGCAAAAAGGAACGGCTCGCGCGTTGAGACTCACGATAGCCGTCAACTTCAGGAAGATCGGATACTGGGGGCAGCGATTCGAAACATGTACGTTTACTGTGCAGGATGTGTCAGCAAAGAAGCTGGCGTTGTTTTGCAGACAACGGATGCGAATGCATGTTAGCCGTGGAAAAGTGTTGGCGTTTCGTTGAGTATTTTTGAATGTGTTGTAACGGGTAACTGACAATAACCGATTTCGCACGCCGAGCGTCTTTTCCGGTCAAAACAGTGGGAGTCATTGGATGTTTTGTGGTCTCAGCGCTGTCAGATTGCGCTACCTTATATAGATGTGGCTGAGTTGATGCGACCTTCAATGGTCGATCTTGCTTCCACTGGTCATCGTTGGTACCACTTCGGTTGTTTAACATTGCCATTAGCTAGGTACATTCCATGGTCACGAAGTTCATCTTGGTTTCTTCTACTCTTGGAAGTGTGCGTTCCACTTTCAGTCGCTTACGAATTTTCAACTCGCTTAATTACTTTCTATCAGTCTGTCATATGTTTGACCTAAACAAGTGTGTTCCCATTAGTGTGTTTGGACTCAGGTAACTCCAAGCACACGTATATAATGTCGTTTCGTTGCCTTTAGTGTAACTTTCCTAAGGTTGCTTTTGAACCAGTATCGAAAGATCTGTTGAGTTATTTCACCATTGTGCTGGTTACATGCAGAAACGTATGCTTTCTGATTTATCAACCACCTGACGCCTTTTTCCTTGCCTGTTCTTTAGACCACAGTGCGCAGATGACTTTATGGCACTTCTTCATGCGATCGGTATGCGGGGACGGCATCTGACCGATAAGTTAGCTCGTACACGTTTTCTTCGCGTACAGCTGTACCTGATTAAAGTGTTCTATTCTCGACTGACAGATTGTGCCCGAATGCCATTGGACACGCGAATCGGTTCTGCTGATAGAATATCCATGCAAAATTCACGTGACACAACCGACTCCCCTTCAGTCGCTACTGTTTCGTCCAAACTAAGTCGCCTATTTAACATCTTCGGCTCGCGGAAGTCCTCAGGACGGTCTTTATCAAACACTCCCTCCGTATTTACCGGTTGGTTTGAATCTACGGCTCACTATGGTCAATCAGCTCGCTGGGTTGCTGTGCTAAATGCTTTAAACTACATTCAAGATGCGCTGCTCGATTTAGCTAACGATCCGGTAATTTTTTGTTAAATTTAATATTTGCAGTTGATCTTCTGAGTAATATTTGCCATTCTTTTTCTGCTGAAACCAGTCCCAAACTACCTGATTGACCTGTTAACCTAAACTTGTAATTTGCCCATCGGGCGGTTGTATTATATGGTGTCTGCTTGAACGCTAATTAAACCGTACCCGAATGGGCCATTTGGTAAAACTGGACGTTCTGCGTGTACTCCATCTCAGTATGGGATTGGATGCGGGATAGCTTGACAAGTTAGTGAATACATAACCACCCTCTCAAGTTTTCAGTGGTTCGGACCATAGGGTTTTGTTAACCTAGCACGAAACACTTACCGTAATGGTGAACAGCGCGTTGTAATTCAGAAGCTATTTAGGCTTAAATTTTTTTTCGTGGATGGCTGGGTAATTACAACGACTATACTATGTCAATAATGCCGTCTTGCTTAGTAATAGTCCACGACATGCTAGACCGCTTGACGATTGCAGTATCACGGTTTAGAGTGTGTTTTGTCTTCTCTTAATACAACGTGCTTCTTCAAGATGGGCTGGAATTTGTGAGTGCAGTGATTGCGTGTGGCAGTCTCTGGAATCATATCACAGTCAGCGTTGATGTTAGGGAAGCTTTTACCTACCTGGGGCACCTCTGTCACTAACGGGTAGGGCGTAAAACGGGACTGTGCGTCCACTACTGCTGTGCAACTAAGAAACCTGACTACTAGGTTTCGATGTCCTTGATTTATCCGTTTTTGACATTCGTTGTTTACAGTGGCAAAACCCTCTGCGTCATAATGAAATACGATGATGTATGCTGGGATCAGATTGCCTTCATTTAAGTTTGGCAGCTTAACTTCACTGGTTCAGGTACTAATGTCACGTTTTGCGGGTGCTTATATTGCGCACGTTATATCGCGCCGCATTTACACTCTATGGGTCTGGCCGAAAGTGAAAGTATGTTTGATATCCGATTACTTAGCGTAAGAAAACCTAGTTTGGCTTCCGTTGGCTCTATCCAATTCGCTGCTAGGGCCTAAAATGTATTGAATGTCGTTGGCCGAAAGCACTAGAGAGCATAACCGCAAGTGAAAGTTACTTACAGAAAAATCGTGCTTGTTGCTACGCCGTCTTCTCTTGCTATGCGCTAGCAAATCGCCACCAAAATGTAAAATTTGCGCGTCTTGTAAAGTTGCCAAAAACATCATTGGTCGTTATTTCTATACACTTCACTGCACCCTTTTTCTTCTTTTCGTTTCCTGCTGTTTTTATTAACTATGTCTGTTGCATGCTCTGAAACCGACACTTGGACTGTCGTCAGAATTCTGTACGATCTTAATAGTAGTGACATTACACAAACCGTATTGTTTAAATCACACTGTCATCTTTGACGGCCTAGATGAACTCCAGTGTGGCGATTGGCGGCTTCCATTAGTTCAAGACGTTTTCGAAACCTGTTTGTTCCCCCTCATCACGTTACTAGTCAGCTCCAATCTGCACATGTGTGCCAGAATATACTTCCGATAAGAAACTAGCGATTTGACTTTGCTCCCCTTCGTAGCTCGTACGGTGATTCATCTTTGATGAGTTTCGTAATGGAGGTTTGCGCCTCCTAATACTGAAGTCGCAGCCGTGGACATCGCCGAATCCTACCTCGCAATTCGATAGATCGGAAGCCATTTCATTCGGTATTCTGCATGTCAAAATCTATTCCTATCTTTATGCGCTGGTTGGATGAGATGCACGGATTATTATACGCTTGAGACTACTGTTCATTTTACTGCTTACCACCGAGCCATATTCCTCACTCTCAGCAAGCAGGTTTGCGATTTGTTTTAACCCATATAATGTAAGTTCATCCTTGTCGAGCGCCACACACTGATCGAATGTTAAGTAGGCTATCGAGGTTGCCCTGTCCCAATATTACTATTTTGGTTCAGGCTACATATCTTGTGAAGTTTCATTTTTGTTCTACTTCTTACTCGTTCCGTTTGGTTTGTATGGATTTTCTAACCACGTCGTGCTCTCTTTTTTGACCCACGGCAATTCCACTACGTTTCTTCAGTTTTGTAGGCCCTCTCAATAAGCACGTTTCCACTGCATCGTCCTGCTGCTTGCTTTGCATTGACTGCCTCAGACTTAACCGGGTTAATTTTACTTTGCTATTACTTTCGCATAGTTAACTGATGAAAGGCAATTTAAGCGTTATTGCGCAGGGCATTTTACGTTTGCCTTTTTCACATTAGTGGATGGGAACCAACATTTCACAATGTTTCACTCCAACCTCTTGTCTTCCAGTATTACGTGGCATTTTGGGAAGAGGATTCCATACGAGCGCTTCTACAAGTGACCGATCCTTGGATGTCAGACCTGGGCTTTGAAGGCGAGATGCAGCTTGATGTCTCCTCTTTACGGGTAAGTTTGTGCTCTATTTGATGGTTTCGTTATCGTGCACTTGATCATGGTTCTGTTGTTTATCTCTTTCTTGATCCTTGTTCCATTTTCAGTCAACCTCTGATATCTCGACTCCGATGGATTCAACGTTGGTGACCAGTCGATCATCTGGTGGGCTTCATGGAGGAGTGTTTAACAAGGTGAACAACCATTTTGTAACACTCCCGGCCGAATCTTTGGGCAACATATAGCCCTAACGTATCCACATTCTCACGGTACTGAATTTAGCAAATGATTGCAAATATTTCTGCATAGACGAACGGTACATCAATAACAGTTCACCACTAACAGACATTAAACACAACTGGTTCTGTACTGTCTTAATGGCGTGCTCTGGATCAAACCTGTGCCAAGGATAACTCAAAGGCTCAAGGACATTAGGGACAAAGTGATGTGAACGAACAGATAGGTGATCAGTTGTGAATCATGCGTACCTGGTCTTTAAGTAAGAGGAGCTCAAGATTTTCCGGCAGTACCTGCACGGTCTACAACTCACTCGATTGTGGGTTTAAATCCCATTCACCCCGGCAACTCTTTTACAAGTTAATTGGGCTTGATAGCTCAAATGTGACCTACCCTTTCGCATGGTATCACACGCCTTATAGCGTTTACGCTGTGCAAAACAGAAAACGCGGGACTATTTTTTATTACTTGCGCTGTTTTGTATGCTGTCAAACTCTTACAGCTGTTACATCCACTATGCATTCGATCAGGCTTGCGTCATACCCCTAGGAACATCACGTGTCTGTTGGTCGTCACGGTCTACAGACGTTGCTCTTTTAAACGCTTTGAGAGTGGAAGACAATTGATACCAGCTAGTGTTGTTTAGGCGTGACACAGATGTGCAGTAAATGTGACAGCAGTAGAGGCTTATCTGTAAGTTTGATCAGAATTGATCAATTACCATATAGATAGATGGACCCAAGTTGCAGTCCGGATCAGGATACTTCCCAAAGCCAGATCTGCGTGATCTGTCTTCGTCAACCTAGGTTTCGCTCAATTCAACAATCTTGGGTGAATTTATGTCCAAACGTGTATTGAAGGCTGTGTTTGTTTTACGTTCTGGGACGCCAAACCAGTTGCATTGGAATTGCGCAACAATACAAAGTATTTTCTTTCATACCTACCTTCTTCAATCGAATTTCTTACATTATCATCAATCAGTTTGCCCTTCATCATATGCACGCTGTTTTTCGTTCATGAGAAGATTCATATTTGAGGACCACAGAATTAGCGAACAAACCTGTTCTCAGCCCTTTCTATTTATCGTGAGTGCTCTAAGAATTTTGTTTAGACGCTTATCATTTCAGTTTGTGATCTAATGATCTTCCACGATGTTATTCGGTTTTTGACCCCATTAACGGTAATTAAAAATAAGTATTTTCCTGCATAGTAATAACCCCCGGTGACCAACACTTTTCCGTGAGAACAAAAGCGTTTCTTCCGTTGAACAATTTCTTCCTTAGAGGGAAGTCATTTCATTCCACGAAATTCGGTTGATCTGAGTATATCGTTACTTTTTCAGGACGGTCAAAATGTTTGTGTACTCGTGACCAACACTGAGGTCTCATCAAGACTTATTATGTAAAAGATGTAGAAGGAACTATACTGTCAAATGACCCTCACCTACATCCTGTTGTAACAGTTGCACGGTCATCATACGGTTATCACAAATCGGGATAAACAACATCTATAAATGGTTAGGACTAAAAACTGGCAGACTACTTGGCATTACACTATTCGGCATTCCTGTTAAATAGTAGGGGTTTTCGATTGATACAGAAGGAGCATTACTGACAGTTGATCCCAAGTATCGCATACCCATGTGCTTTTCACCTATTCCCTTTCAAAGCGAAGCACTAAATCCGAATTTAACTTTTGTTGGAGCTCACCGGCAGTCTCCATCTTTGTTACAAGTGTGTCTTTAACCCTGACCACTTTCTTAAGTAACCATCTTGTCCATTATGCCATTGACTCCCCATTAATCACCACTGAATTATCATATGCAAACGTTCGACCACGTTCGCCTTGTGAGTAGTGATCAGGTTGCCCGATGTAATGCTGGCTATGATGATGATGATGATGATCGCCTCCAGAGGAGCAAAACCACTCTTGAGCCTTAGATTAGGGTATCCACCGCGACGATCTGTGAAGGTTGCTGACGAACGAATCTATTTACTTTAATGGTCCATCTTAAAGTCATTCGTAAGCAATCTCGGTGTGTCCGATATGGCTCATCATCATCAGTGAACACAACAACACCTCAGTGGTTCGCGTTGATATTTGCCATACAACTTTATGGGAAAGAGCAAGTCCAAGCCAGAAAATAAAAGGAAACATAGGAGACTTAATTATCACAACCATTTATATACTGTAACTGTTCAACATCAGGGTGCCTACATCTTACAAACAAACAACCGAACTATGAGGGAAGTAAGGCGTTATCAGCAAGACATTTCTCATAGTTTTCACTGCTCGGCGATGTTAAGCGCTTTTACTTCACAGACAACTCGACCAAACAACGACAACATTCACGTCACTGAACCCGACTAGCCACCATCTCACCTAAATTCTCCAGGCACCGACTATGTGAGTCGCGAGCTCCCCAGCCTGGCAAACGAATCCGACCTACAATGGCCAACCCCGTGGTTAACGGCTTCATTACTCCAAGCCAGGTTCAACTTGCACCTTACACCGGTTGGCTGCAGCGTTGATAAAGAGTACTAGGTGTGACAATCGA
>LOND01002530.1:20176-33460 GCA_014220965.1 Paragonimus kellicotti
CAGGCCGACGAGAACTGAGATTCACTTGAAGCCTTAAAGAAAAGTAAAGGTCAAAGATTTTAGTTCAGTAGAAGTCAGTAAATCGATTCCTAGGCTCTTCCAGCAACAGTTAACTATTCATGGTGCATAATACATGCTCGTTTAAGATATATGTTGATTTTTTTGTGATAAAGGCGTTGACGCCTTTGCTCGCACTTGTTTCATACACCTTTACGCACATATACACTTACCACGTTTTGAAGCAGCGTGGGATTGTCACTTCAAATGTACACAACCCTGTCGTTGATATTTATGCTCGTTCTTGTGCATGATATCACATGTTGATGTATTCTTGTTTTAATACAGAACAGCTTCACCACTTTGCGAAGACGTGGAATTTTAGTTCGCCACCAATCCCAGGGCCGGTTGTATTGATTGGCCGATCATATCTTCCGTGATATCTCATGGATCAGGTCAGATCAGCTTTTCAAATAGGGACAGCGACAAGGGTTCCCCGATGAACATTCGCGAAGACGACGCGATGCTCGAAATTCTGTTGATAGAGACTGCTGGTTTACAAACTTGTCAACACGCCAGTCTATGCCGCCACATTATATGCAAGCCATGCAACTGTTAGATTGTAGAAGCCGTTCAGAAGGTAGCCTTTTATCATCAGTTACAACGTATGTGGCATTAGGGCGCTAAGTCATCTGCGGACGGTTCAACTGATTGTTAGAGTTATCTGGAATGTCGTGATTAAGCAAGGTTGACATGAGTTTGGTTGTCCTTATCAAGACCAATTATTTCATCATCACATCTTTTTAAGCTGATCGAATGACGAACAAACCCGCGATAACCCAATGCTAATGGTGTTGGATTACGAACCACCCTACCATAGGTTCAAGTCTAGTTTTTTGGTGGTTGATATTTAAATCTCGTCGCCTTATCAGCGTCTAGTCCGTATGTGACCTCGTATGTCGGGCGGTAGCGGACATTGTATGTACAAGCTGGACAGTTAATTTACCATTTTTCGAACTGTAAATGAAAAGTCGATCAGCGTTTATTCCGTACCATACACAAGTAACTATCTATCGCCAGTTTTAGGTTAGCCGAGAGTACAAGATTTCGTTCTGATGCGGGATAGATACCGTCACGCCGTCCAAACCTTACCAGGAGCATTCGAGGCTAAAACATAAAATGGACCGATATGTCATCACAACTGAGCTGTCTGATTGGCCTGTTTTGACAACATGCAGTTCTAAAACGTCACTTCATTTTCATTTGAATTGGCATCCTTGTTTAATACGACTATACGCGCATGGTCACTTTTGCACTTTGTAGGGTCCAACGGTAGTGGCAAGCACTAAATTAATGACTTGCATAATCGGACCCTTAATTCTTCAGATGATCAATAGTTTTGAGGGCATCAAACTTTTGGCATACAAAAAAAAAACATTTCGTCCGCTCAACACCCGTTCTAGCCTCTACTGCTGCTTTCCTTTTTCACACAGCTCATTTTGCGCAATCGATTTACATCAGCCGGAGCTGCCCAACTTCGATTTGATCTGGCTCATTGCCTGTTTCCTATGTTCGCGCTGTACACAGACCGTCCGGAAGCGCATTTTGCTCAGTCACGTGATGCAATCATATTGTTAAACTTGCTACGCGGTTCTGCCGAATTGTTGCGCTCCACGCTAAAGGAGTGCTTAACCCGCACCAGTGCTACAGATCAAGAAATGAACAAACCTTTGGCCCCTTTGCTGGAGCTCGGTGTATATTCGCTCACACCGGACGAAGCTGAACGTGTTTTGGCGTTGCGTGCTAGTCCGGATTGATTACCAAGATCGGTCTTATTGTGTTCTGGACATACAAAGTGCACTTCTTGTGATATCCGTAACCTTCTGCTTTTTAATAACTGCTCCATACCTAGGTTGGTTGTGACTAGTTGACTCTCGAGGTTGAACGTGTGAGTTCTGTCCACTGTAAACACTGCTTGGAAGTACAAGTGGTATGAGACTCGTCTTTTGCTCGTGAATGTGTTGTTAACGTTTTATACACCAGACAAGCACATAGCCAGACTTGGGGGCCGTGACTCATACCTGCGATCTCGTTCACAGTGAAAACTACAAAGCTTCTCAGTACATCGGCATGGGAGAACCGTGCCCGTGCGTAAGGTGGATTTTAATCCTGGTGAATTTGTTAAGTTTGGCTACTCACATTCCGGCTGACGTCGGCGACCAATCAATCAGGCCGTGCATTTTGATCTGGACCGACTCGCTTCATGGAACGATTGTTCGGTATTCTGACATTCTTTTATTTATTTTCAGCGACCGACTCATTCGTCGGAGCTGTTAGACTTTGGTGCCGTCTGATGCGCTGCGAACCTGTGAGGTGGTCCGTTTTGTTCCGTGTGTAAAACTTACTCGAACGTGCACCACTGCTTACATTCGGCACACCAGCGAAGCAAGGGAATCGGTTAAACTGCCGCAGGTTGCGTGCTGAAATTGCAGTTGACTTTTTCACAGACAAACTGATAGCACAAAATTGATAACGATTGGAGAACTGTTTACATTGCATCAATGAGAGTGTACGTCCAGATTTCGGCCGAGCACACGTTCACCAGTGGCGCTCAACCTTTTTAGGAAGATCCCTCTTGCGTGCATACTATCACAGAACACTAGCTATAGTGGTGCAAACTGTTGACGCATTAGACTATGGCGTCTATTCAGTTTTGCCGTTTCTGAATAGTAAACAACACGTTTCTGCTCCCTTAATTACAGCAACATTTTAACCATATCCTCTTAAGGGGCATGCTATTGAACTTTCTTATGCTCGTCCCAGGTGGTTACTTCTGGAATCGTTCAGTGTACACGTTTAAATTATCATGCGTCTTCCAAACTGATTACGAATTTGAGCGTTCACGGTGGGTGCAATTCTTCTCCAATTTTTCGTTTCGATTACGTAAACCATGATGTGTCCGTTCCAGGTGACTAGGCTTCGCTCGTATGCGCGTGAAGTCTTCGGAGTTTGATATTCAGATATGTCTTCGTTCTGCAAAATGGTCTTAGCCGGTTGTAATGGTGTTCTCTTTTCGCTGTTTAAAAGAACACATCACCAACAGTTTTTTGACGATTGCCTCAAACTGCAAGTTGAAATTGAGGATACCGCTAGATTTGTCTCCTAGACATTCCAGTTACATTGAGCGACGATTTCATGTGGTTCCTCCGTGTTGATAATGGTTACGCCGAAGTAAGATAGTCCACACTTTGTGTTCAACTTCTAGTTGTAGTGTTACTCAGTAATAATTCTACCTTTTCCGACAAAAGGCTTCAAACACTTGTCTAGAACCATCACGCATTTGTTCAATCTCACTGAATTTACCGTGAGTCACCACTATGGCGCGTATGTTGTTCCTCTCAAAGTCTCGTTATAACTATGTCCTCCTCATTGCATTGCATGGATGACGTGATTGACCGGAGGCTCAAAAAGCTGTCAACCAGGTGCAGTTCCCTGACAAGACAGCAACAGAACAGCATCAACCAAGTACGCACGGCTAAAACCCCATTTGCACAGCCCCCTTGCTCCAGTCCACGGTCGAGAAATACGCGGAGGTATTTACGAACGACGATGATCCGTACGGATTCTGCAACTGGATTGCACATGAAATACCAACAATCGGAACATTTCGACCTCACGGACCCCGCAGGATACCGGTTCATCTTGAAGAGAATTGAAAAGACAAATACAGAACATGCTGAATGAGGATGTTATTGAAGAAGCCAACGATCCGTATAATTCGCCTGTTCTTCCTGGTGAAGAAGTCCAACGGGAAGTACCGCTTTTGTGTGGATTTTAGACGGCTAAATGAGGTAACACAGAACACAGTTGTGCCAATACCGTTCGTCGCTCGCGTCCCCTGAGCCCTATCCCGGCCGCCCTACAAAGGTCCCGTCGGAACCTGCTCTATATGCACTCTCACCAGACGCAGGTTCCTACGCTACCGACCGCCAAGTTCGACGAGAAACGACCTGAAGCCGTGAATGACATTCCTCCTCACTACCTAACTCCACTAATCAACCACGCCCACACCTCCACAAGCCATCTACGCCCCCCGCGCCGCATACCCGAGCACGAACTGGGTGCGAACGTCTCCTCCGCCGCCCATCGGGTCTTCACGCCGCGCGCGCCGCAGCGTAGAGCTGCGCCAAACGCTTACCCAACGAAAACACTAACATTCGAGGGATACAGCCTAACAGGCGACGCAGGTCGCCGCAGTACTCGAGTACCACTAAACCGTTCGTCACGCTAATATTGTGATTAGGTGCAACGGGCGAAGTTGTTTCACAATCGTGAACTAAGTTCCGGATACTCGACAGTAGCAATCAAACCACAGGATCGGTGAGAAACCGCAATCCACGGTTGGCGAAAAACCATCACATGTCATTAGCGCATACGTTTGGCCATCCGGGGCACCGTCAATTTGAACGCCTGATGGTTCAGTTGGTAAACAGCGACTGGGTAATGTGTATAAGAGACAGCTGTGATATAGAGTAACACAGGATCGGAACATGCTGTCCATATAGATGATGTCTTAAATCGAATTAAGAACTCAGGACTCCGGATTAATGCCGATAAGTCACAAATCGGACGATCATCGGTGGTGTTACTGGGACACAAGGTGGGTCAAGGTGAAATTAGGCCCTGCCAGGAGAAAATATTGACAATTAAAGAGGCCGTGGCTCCAAATTCTGGGTACACGTCGAGACGGTTTTTGAATTGAGCATGGTACTGTAGTCGGTTCGTGAAAAATTTTCACTCCATTACATCACCATTGTACGAACTCCTTCGAAAAGACTAGCAATTTGAATGGACCGACGATGCCCAGAGGGCGTTCACGCGAGTGCAACAAGCGATGAACGAGCAACAACTGACACTGAAACTTCCGAATACAAAAGAAACGTTCATCGTAGCAGCAGATGCCAGTGACCGTGGCATTGGGGCAGTACTCAGGCAAGAGAAAGAGGCAATCGAATATGTCAGCAGAGTCCTGACCCCAACGGAGCAGAAGTATTCAACCATTGAGAAGGAATGTTTGGCAATCGTCTGGGCACTGGACAAGTGGAGGCCGTACCTGTTGGGTCAACAGTTCCACGTGGAGACAGATCACAAACCTCTCGAGTGGATCAGGACTGCGAGGGACCCGAGAGGCAAATTAGCCCGATGGGCATTGCGTTTACAGGAATATGATTTCACGATCAATCATGTGCCTGGTTCGAGCAATTGCGTCGCTGATTTTCTTTCTCGACCGCAGATAGACGACGAACTCCCAAAGTGACCTTTGGAGTCAACGGCTTAGTAATGGAGCAGGACCCACAAACACTAGTGCGTCTACAACGTCAGGACAAGGTCCTCCGGAAAGTGATTGAAGCTCTGGCAAGAGGCGTGAGGATCCCAACAAATACTAAAGATGAAGAGTTGAAAATAATCGCATCCCAATGGAGAAGAGTTGGCTTAAACAGTGCGGGCGTATTAACGTGGCAGCGTGGCGTTGGGCGCTCTTGCGTGGTAGTCATCCCGAGACAACTGAGGAGGAAACTGGTAGCAAACTGCCATGAAATGGCACACACCGGATGCACAAGGACATACAATCTGCTGCAACAAATAGCATATTGCTAGTGAGTAGTTTGGCAGATTTATGATTTTAGATGAGACCCAATTGTGAAAAAGCATATTGGCCGACGATAAAACAGGATGTGACGGCTTACGTGCTCGCCTACCGACAGTGTCAGTTACTGAGCCCTTACAGCCAATACCGAACCCCGAAATTGGTTAACCTTGATCGGTGGATCTTATGAGCCCATTACCATTGAGCGCTCGCGGTAACCAATAGGTCCTGTTTATAGCGGAACATATTTACCCGTTGGATCGAAGCGATTGGCGTTCCGGATCAAAAGGCGTCCACGGTGGGAGACATGGTGATGAATCACATCATAGCGAACCACTGGTGTACCAAAGGCGATCTTGTCAGATTGGGGACCATGCTTTGAGAGCGAGTAGTTCCGCAACACGCATGCAACAGCTGCGAATCAAGTGCATCCGAGCGAAGCCATACCACCCGCAGACGAATGGGTTTACTGAACGTAACAACCGAACGATCAAGGAATGGTTGTCAGTTGAGTGAGACGACTGGGAGTCTGCGTTATCGTTTGTGTTACTAGCCCACCGTGCGTCTATGCAAGCGAGCACGGAGAACTCGCCATTTCAATTGATGCACGGCAGAACCTCTCGATTTCCGGTGGATCAAGACACTGGAATATGGTCACAGTACAATGATTTCACCAGCGAATTCGTTGCCGAACAAACCAAACGAAATTTAGAAGCGTCGCGAGAACACAAGGAGCAATCGGCAACTCCACGGCTCGGCAGAGCTAGTGTCCAACTTAGTAGAAAAGGCGAAATATCGAAATCATCGGAACACAGGTGCCAGCGACTCAGGCTCAAGAAAACTCCTACCTGAGTGGAAAGGTCCGTACTTGGTAATTTCCAAATGCACGATCGAGAGGAATGGCGAGACGAGACGAGTTAGTGGCAGTGAGCTAGCAAAGTTGCATGATATGCCAGCGCGGCGAAACAGAATGTTAATAAGCCGGAAGACAACACTGCGTTGTTCAGACAGAATTCGTCAGCAGGTGCAGAGGAGCCAAAGAACCTCAGAAGGAGAGGAGTGTTGTATAACAGCCAGCATCGTTTGTGAGTAATATAGTGCGTACACTCGAGAAGTAAAGGGCAGGTACCAAGGCCAGGAAGACGATGAAACAGAAGCGACCATTGGAATAGTATGTATGCAGTGTGACGGGCGTGTCAAAGGCGAATGACAACGTACTGCTACCCAATGTGTGTGAATGCACGTCAGCCGTGCAAATGAGTGTACGTGTTCGTGGTCCTATGTTTTAACATAACCTGTACGGGAGTTCATGCAATAAACAACTTCGCAGGCCAAGCGTCTTTTGCGGTCACAACAGTGACGTATGAGGCCCCAACCCGTATCAGGAAATCCCTAGTATTTTAATTGCAAAGTCAACTACGGAATTATATCAACAAAGATTAATATGTCGGGTGAAATGCTCGTAAATGCATGGTGACAATAGGGTGTACAAAGTAAGCAAAGTGAAGCAAGCAGAGAAACAAGCATTTGGATGAAAATCTTAATAGAAGTGTTAGTGGAAGTGCGGAATGTTCTTACGCATGCAAAAACACGAATCGGTAAGTGGTGTATTACGGACATTTGTACACAGGAGATCAAGTGCATGCACAGGACATACGAAACCACAAATGGACAGGGATGTGGAATATTGTATGTCCGGTGGAGTTTAATCTCAACATGGACAACAGCGCAGCGTTAATCGACGCTACGTGAGTAACGGTAAGATGCGGCGCGCAGGCGAAACAATGCCGAACTTCACTTTCTTGATGATGACTCACTCCCGTCCATCAGCCACGAATCAATCGTGCGCGATTCTCCTATCCGTGATCGATCCAATGTGCTAACGGCCATCTGGAGGGTGCCGTCAACGGTAGCCGATTCAGTCTCTGAATCGTCGGTGGTCACTGGCTTTTGCTCGTGAGAAACCCGGCTTACTCGTGACAGCCCACTTTGCACCAAAGTACTCGAATCTGCACCGGTAAGGAATCTGGTTGAATCAAATTTGGTTGTCATTTCGGATGTGTCCTCAGTATCCTCTGTGGTTAGTTCAGAGCAAGTGGTGTAACCCGCAGCAGAAGTCAAGGACCTACAATACAATGAGGGGTGTTGAGTCTCAATCAAGTAGACATCCGTCATCTAACAACAGAAGCTCTGAAGTTTGAGGCTTTGCCTGAGGTCATCGCACAGTGAACCGTTCGAAACCAGGCATTCATCCATCTTGGGATGACCGTTCACAGAAAAGGTAAACATACAGATTAGTGTTTGGCCAAACTTACCGATTAGGTTCATTATCTCCAGGTCGATCAACGCATTCGGTTTTTGAATACGCGCCACATTTCAGAAAACGGTCAAACTGAAAATTGGAGACAGTCAAGTGAAGTTATGATTAGGCGGGCAAGGAACATGTCTAGGGTTCATGACCGTAAATGCCATCCAGCTGCAGCAAACAACAGAACTCTCAGTAGAGCTAGTAGTTTGATGCAAGCAACATCTACGTAGACAAAATCACGAGACATGCTACGGTAATGTTGAGAAGCCGCCTTGATCGGAACAAGCCAAATCGCAGGCTATTGCGCTGACCGACTCAACGAATAATAAGATGCAGACATTCAGCTATCTGACCATGAGATGTGCATTCAATAAGTACAGTCTTAGAACGAAACAGTTTTTCGAACCCTCTAAAAGTTTTGCGCATGAACTTAGGGTATGGGACAGTTTAACTACAGAACGATAATCCATATCGCTCCTCGATTTGAAGCCTTCTTGCAAAATTGATGGTATCGTGTCAACCTCAAATTCCCATCAAAAAGCGTGGATCGGTCAATAGCTGCATTACAAATTTTGTTCGGATCCCACACGAACTAATTATGGTGAGAACGTCAATTCCTTATCCGAGCTAACCTCTCCAATAAAACATGGTGCTGATCAAAAAATTTAAGGAAAGTGGCCAACGTGGCAGTTTATGCGTAAATTTTGGAGCGACGTCAGCGTATCTGAAATGGCGATCTTCTTGCAACTGCCCACTAATGGAAATGACATCGGTACCAAGCTACTTAAACGGCTAGGTTTTTTACTACACCCGAACCTGTCGTCACTTACACCACAGCTTGGATCCCGATGTCTTCAGTTAGAAACATACTGTCATTGTGTACCAAAACAAACCGCCTACACCAACATAGATGCGGGTGATCTGCTGCCCACTTCGGGGTGGAAACGCCACATAGCTCAGACTACCAATAAGAAATTGGCAGCCAGATCCATCGATTGTACAACAGTCGATAGTTTAACGAAAAGAAGCTTACAAGTGGTGAGCAGGATGGCATTTAGCACTCAACCTACGTACCTGAGGATGCTTCACTACGGGAAACAACCACCGCATACAGACAAATACATGTACATACAAAGAAAGCCAACCTGCAGCTCCATATCAGTCCTCTGATTGATCGATTCCTCGAGACGTTCGCTTAGCTGATTCCGCTCCTGAGTTAGACAGTCAATTCGGTGTTGCAGATACCGCAACTGAGTTATGTGTTCCTCACATCGATTGGAAAGTTCGGCATCTAATACTCCAGGCGTTAAAAACTGAGACAGAAGAAGATGACCACAATATGAACTCGTGAAAGTCGTCAACGTCTATAGAAGCTGTGTTAAAGTTTTTCGTTGAACCACAGTTGCAATATAAAACGCGAAATTAACCAACAAAATTGTGCTCAGGAACGTCCAGACCAGTGAAAGCAAAGAGCGACTTCGCTGGAAGGAAAAAAGTAAATATGCAAGGCGTTCAAGTCCTGAAGGCCAAGTCAAAACACTTTTTTTCATGATTGGTAGCACGACTCCACAAATGACGCTCCTATGAAAACGGTAGCTTGTTTTTAAAAATATACCTTTACCACTCACATATAATTCAGACGCACTATAAATGCGAAATAGTCACCCGCAACGTCCAACACTATTTCATCACACGCAGCCGATCAGCGATGGATGCCAGGAAGACAAATAATAACTTGGTCTAGAGAAGTGTAGGTATACCGATACGTCAAACAAAGTAGAGTAGGTTCAATTTCTGAGTCAGGGCTCAGACACCGACTTATTCGTTTGCAATTTGGAGGCTTGAATGTAAAGCTTAGTCACATTAACATTGAATGCATGGGCTTTGCGCAATAAACTCGTCCCGTCATATGCCCAACGATGAATTAGAGCTGGTATGACTTTTTCGGCGCATGGCTGGATGGTCGTTACGCATCAACATTAACCACTGATGTATTGTTGTCAATGCTCATGACACTGACAATATAAGCACGTATCACCCGTTCGACTCCCGCATGCTTTGAAAACAATGGAAATCCTATGATATCTTAACTCCTTTAACGCCACTGACACAAAGAAACAGCGACCCCAACGTTTGACATAAATGCGAACGTTTCAGTCAAACCAGACTACCGTCCATTAAGTTGAACTACTTTTAGCAAGACAGCAGAAGCTAAGCTAGTAGGCCTGTCTGTGTGTGCTCGCACGAGAGCCGTACTCCCAGGCCTTGGTTGAAGTGGATCGACACACGTGCTGAAAAATGACTGTCCGGCGTATCAGTGCCCAGTGTAACAAACAGACAATTCGAGGATGAAGCTAACGCCATCAAGCGTCCAGTATTTACGTAATATGACAAAGATGTTCTAGATATGAGCAGGACAGAATGCCCCTTGTAGTAATCCCAAGTTAACTGTGTCTATCCAAGCCAACGGAGTGAAAACAAGCTAAAACTTAAAATGCACCTTATTTTGTTTTAATATCTGAAAAATGTCCACTGTAACAACGTAAAAAAATCCAGTTTAACAATTGCAGATTCCTGCCTTCAGTTAAAAAAATGAACCAGCTAGCGTCCAAAAGTAACAGTGATCAGAAAGATGTTATGTTCGTGAATGTTGCAGCTGCACACATTCTACGCGTTCCTAGTCCTATTGTGGTGGATTATCAAGCGGAGGTGAGAGTATTCCAACACTTGGCGGAATACCTCAACGCGGAAGGGAGGTCCGTCCAAAAGCCACAGCGAGCAGATCGGGGACAACGTGGGCGACCGGATGAGTCATCGCTCGACTGGATCGGACCAACGGGCGAGGCACGGCAGGCAAAATAAGACGGATGGACCTGATCGGGGGCGCCGTTATTCCAACACTCAAGGGAATATCTCGACACGGTCGCGGAATACGGTCAAAACCCACAGTGGATAGATTGCCGACAACACGAGCGACCGGACGAGCTATCGCTCAACAGGATCGGATTAACGGGCGAGGAGTGGCAGGCGAAAAACCCCCCGGTAGAAGGCGCCGATCACACACGTAAACCGGCAGAAAAAATTTAAATGGTTTAAACAAGACGGCACCACTCCACCACACCCCAACACAATAACAGAACACAAATCAACACCAACATAAACAAACCAACCAACACCAACCGAAAAAGCACAACGAAGAAGCGCCACGACGACGTAGAGAGGAACCTGGAACGTGTCGTGGACTGGATTATACTCAAACGACGAGAACGCGTATAGAGATACGTGTAAACAAGTTACATAAGATTAGATCATTATAGACACTATAACACACTAAATAGAGCTAACAAATCACCTGACATTGAGCGATCTGTCATACCAATAAAACGATTTTACAGACCAATCGTCTTTTACGGTCTCAAAATTCTCAGGAAAGTAACTTTGAGGTAAATAATGTGAAAACTGGTTTAAAACAATGCAGATGAAAACGCGGAATTACCTCGCAAATAAGCCGAAGTAAACCACGATAATCTTTTAAAGCCAGAGATAATTTACGTTAGGGACACCTGCAGGCAGATCAAAAATTGGCAATCAACGAAGATACGGGCAGCCGGTAGCAAAACCAGTAGACATTCGAATGAACACATGATCATTTTTATTAAGTTAAAACAACGGTAAACCTCGAAATAGCAACTCACATCACCGGAACCAAAAGGTTCATCCGTATTTGTAAGCACCTCTGCAGGAATTTTGAAAGAAAAAATAGTGAAAACAGTTCAGAAATCCTATGTGAATGACAACAATCGATGATAACATGATGGATCAGTATGTAATGGCATTTAACATCTTATAGAATGCAGTCAGACTTCCGATACGGAGTTCCCTCATTATGGTGTCGTTATCTGTTTCACAAAAATGTAAGGAAGTGCGAGCATGGCGCATGTGTAAGGAGTTCAAGCGCATAGAACAGCTTCGTGCGAAGTAAACAATTCCCGTAAAATAGCTCCTTACTTTCACTTATGGCTAGGTTGTTTGTTTGCAAGGTGTAGACACCTTGATGCTGACTGTTTGAATATAGTTGCTTTCCCTTCTCTCTTCTTGTACAGGGTTTGCTTTTTTCTTCATGGTTGTGTGGCAGCTAAGCATCGGTGAGAACCACTGACGTACTTGCTGTCTGGTGATGGTGCTGTTGGTGATTTAGGATAAATCACCCAATGACGCGTAATCGGAAATTCCAATGGCCGAAACAGTTAGTTCCTTTTACAAGTTTCAAGAAAAAACCATTGGAACACGCAGCCCCATGGACCTAAGAATTTCGTACTGATCTATTTTATTGCTTCATTCTGAATTAAGATTCTTGCGGTTTGCTGAGGCTGTCGCAATCAATCGACTGAAGCCGGCCCTGTGTGTTCAGAAACAACTGTTCGTGAGCTTGACCCTGCCCTGGATTTAGTGACCTATCCTATCTCACCGACGGACTATCCACCTCCCCTCCTTGTCGATTGGTATAAAAAACTGAGTTATGCTATTTAAAATTTGGTACTGATGAATCAACATGAAATGCTTGCATCTGCTACTCTACGTGTTCTATTCACCACCTTTTAGGAGTAAGAAATTTGCGTTTATTAGTCTCCCTTTCAAGGGAGACCCCATGGCCGAAGTTATCTCAAGAAAGCTCAAAAAGTCAGTCGAAACAACCTACCTTGCCGCTCAATTGTGTGAGTTTCCGTTCAACACCCGTTATCATGTCACAACTCAAACAAACTTCCATGTTCTACAACCAGCTGTTGTGTGTACTCATTTGTTTGCTCGTGTCAGGCATCATCACACATTGGTCGTACTACAAGGCGATTGTCTGACAGAGTGCGTGAACATCATCCTGTGTGGTTGAACAGTGATGTGACTAAAACGGTTCCCAACGCGACGGTTGCTCATTTAATCGACTCTAATCATTCCGTCAATAAGATACCTTACAGATTGTCTAACTGGTGTTCAGAAATCGATCAAAGATGATGAAGTTCTGATGGCGATCGCTACCGAGATCGTTAGTATCCGAATGCGCAATCCTGGTGCAGACACTTAATCTCTCCCTAACCCACAATCAACTAAGCTCATAAGTTGGAACAATGATTACTATCAAGCATGCAGTCAATAACCTCTCTTGACCGATTTTCTTACCTATCCTGTTTATTGTTTTTTATGCATGTGCTAGCCCAATTTTCAAACACAGAAAACAAGTTCTATTCGCTACTCTAACGTTCTATCCGTTTTGTTGAAAATTCTAATAATTTGAACAAAGCAGTTAGAACCACGAAAACTGGTAGATGCAAGCATT
>LOND01002530.1:37469-50969 GCA_014220965.1 Paragonimus kellicotti
TTTGAACAAAGCAGTTAGAACCACGAAAACTGGTAGATGCAAGCATTCCGTATTGACTCGTCAGTACCAAATTTACAATAACACGGGTGCGTTTTTTATAGCAAACAACTAGAGGGTGGATAATCAATAAGCGTGTTAGGATAGGTCATTAAGTCCAGGGAAGGGTCAAATTCACGAACAGTTGTTTCTGAACACAGAGAGCTGGCTTGAGTCGGTTGATTGCGACTGATTATCCACCCCTCTAGTTGTTTGCTATAAAAAACGCACCCGTGTTATTGTAAATTTGGTACTGACGAGTCAATACGAAATGCTTGCATCTACCAGTTTTCGTGTTCTAACTGCTTTGTTCAAACTGTTCAAGGGAACCAACTGTTCATAATTGTTCATTGCGTAAGGTAAAAAATAAAATAAAACTTGGGACCGACTTTCTATAAGTAAACCAAACATACTTCAACGAATTTAATACCGCATCAAACAGAATATCAAACACGAAACAAACTTCAACAAATCAAACAGTTCCCAGTTCAGGAAGGAGGACACAACCTCCAACAAATTAAATTTTCTTATAATTTCTTGCCAAAATCAGTCAGTTGTTCGTTTTGTTTTGACAGAGAAATATAACAGCGTCAATGATATCTGTAAACGCGAGTGAAGCCAAGTACGTGAGTAGTCCTGATGCTTCATCAGTGTTTCATACGGGTTGAGGGACTTTTGCAGTTTCCAATGACTAACTTATCGTTGGCAGTAGTACAATTTGTAAGATTCCTATCGCTTACACCAAGCTCCATATAGACCACAGCATTCGTCTCAATTAATTTGGCCCAATTCGTAAAATCTAACTCATTTATGTCAAGTACGTGCAACGATTTGAGGTCGCGAGACGGAGTGTGCGTTACAATTGACTTGGAAACGGAGTAACTGACACCCATGCGGTGCTAAAAACCAGCAACTGCCAGCGGACTCAGGTCGTCCTACAACACAACCTAATGATATGGTGCCACAAATGTTTGCTTCTGTTGAATCAATCTGCCGCTGAAATTGCATGTTTGCAGTGGCTTTTGAATAAGTGGCTGTAATTAGTGAATAGTGTTTGGCAGAAGAAATTCAAAAAATCGCCTAATTTCACCAACAACTTGTGGCTAATGACACTATCGAGTTGGAAAAATACATGGCGACTTTGCCGACTGGCCGGGCATCTACACATTGTCTAGTACGTTAGTTTCACGTTTATTTGAAGGTGACACTGTTATGCTGGCGCGATTAGAGTACACACAGACAAAGTTTATTACCTCTCGCAGGAAAACTGGAATCGTCTAACACGGAAAGCTGGGAAATCGATCAATAGCAAAAGTAACCAACGACAGGTGGTGATAAGTTAAGTTTAGAGGGACAATGACAGTGCATGAAGTGTTACGAGGGACGTAATGAGAAAACAGTTTGTTTCGGCCAAAATGGGAATGAGGATCGAAGGCGATACTATAATGAAAGATAACTGCGGTAAAGAAGATATTCACTGATCGACAGTGACTGTGTGACTCAAGTACGACCAAGTATAGGATAGTACAACTTTTGTCCACTAATTCAACTGATCATGCGCAATTATAAACAGCTCAACGACTTCAAAGCAAACATCTCACAGTGACGTGTATCGCACAGTAAGACTCCCTTAGGAATGTGCACCTCAACCATACAGGGTCCGTCGATAACAACGAGCTTTTCTGGACCGGCAAAGCAGGTGTTTCAGCAGATATCCGTTCGCCAGAGGGGATAAACTTAGCTCCAATATGGTCACGAATGTTAACCTGATAGCTAAGCAAAAACAATAGGAATCGATCAAAACACGCGACAAATGGTCATCACAATGATTGGATTAAATTAAGGTCAGCAGTCAAACGTACGTGTCAGGCGAGTTTTGGTGGGAGAGTGCTGTTGAGCAGCCTGTGCACTCTGGCGTGCGGAGCTGCTTGCACAGCACCGCTCTAATTTGAGCAGACGATTTCCACGTGCCAGGTTTTCACATCTGGCCCACTGTTTTGCATTCAAACTGAGCATCCTATTCAACTGTACAAACAGTAGACAGAATAAAAAAATGCTTTAACTGTAGTGCACGGGATTAAAAATTATCAAACCGAACAGTCCAAGTCGGTGAATGTGAGCATAAACCAAACACGGAATACAAACAGAAAGCTGTAAATCTGACGGTCACTGTTCCCAACATTTGATTTAGGCTCGCTGTAGGCACCCACCGTTTGTCACATTGTGCGCCAGTTACGCGATGATAATTAGACCGCAAAAGGTGGTCAGTGATCAATGGGCAGAAAAAAGCGTTTACATTGTGGTACAAAAGGGAAAGAAGTTGGGCTTTCAAGCCTAATACTGAGGGTTAAAACTGTAAGGGACAACTAGGTGTTTTTTGATGTTAAAACGCATGGACTTTTGGTTAGGAAATTGGTTAGCACATGTTTAGATGTCGTGACTTTGACAAAAGGTCAACTCTCAAAGTCCTCTTCATTACAGAAGAGTCCTGAATAAATGATGAGGCCATGGACGACGTAAATACTGATACAATATGACACTGAACCCGTCACTAACACAGATGTAGCGATCCAAACTACCGCCATTAAAATTCACTCTAAGATTACACCGAAGCTACCTGCAACTACGTCTTAGTGTAACTCTTGGAATCTCGCCAACGCATCAATCGTGCTTAATCTCGTCCACGATGGACGTAGACTGTCCAGTGATACTCAACGCGCCTCACCACACCAATGAGGCGTGGAAAAAATATGAAAGTGAGTAACATAATTAGATAAAAAGACCTGACTGGTTGCAAATAGAACAATTAAACCGACAAAATAAGAGTGAATGATCAGCCAATCAGAAGTTGGCCGGCGTCTGGAGGCGTCCATAAATCGTGTCTGGATATAAGATTATAGGAATAGGGACTGCACTAAAGCCACGGTGAGCACAGTTGTGAACGTGAGTCTGCGTGAAAAAAAATGTTAGACTAAACTGCTTGGTACCCAATAATTACACGACCTGAGTAACCTAAAAATGTTGGATGTAATGGACCGAAAAGTAATCAGGCCAATCAAAGTATAGAGCTCATGGCTACTTTAATGCTTCAAGAACCGACATGCAAAGAAATGTCGTACGGACATGCTCCATTAGGAGAAAATGCACGTCCAAGTGTGAAAGGATTTCAACCAAACGAATACCTGACGAGTACTTAAAAAACTCTAAGCCCGTCATAAAGCACGAAATTACCTGAGCAATTACCATAAAACGAGATGTGTCAGGTCCCGTTAAGTCATGCCTCATGTGAGACGCATGGTATTACCCGTTCTTCACAGCAAGGCGAAATTGCGGTCGTTCTGCTGCTCTTCACAGCCACTAGTCCTACAATAATGCTAGATTTGGTAATTCGACAACATTAAATGACGTTGAAATGAGCGTGCCCCCGTTTATGGAGAAAGGTAAAACGATAGGATTGCAAAACATCCAACATAGGCGAAATCCGTCCAGTGAAGACGGCTGAATCTTGTAAACATTTGAACAATTTCACGAAGTATAACTGCATAATATTTTAACGAAATGCGTATTTATTTTTATGGAGAACCTCAGGATTCTTACTTCAATCTACCGAAGAAAGGTCATATGTGTCGAGATTTGATGTCCATACAACAAGTGAGAGATAGCTTGGAAGCTTTGACGACGACTAACAATCTAATTTTGAGTCCAGACCACTTCGAATAATTCTGTCCTGATTCAGATAACCTGATAATATCTTGTTCTCGCACGGCCTAATAATCACGTAGCATTGTAGCCATTTAAAGCCGTGCCTTATTGCGCTGACGTCTCGCAGTAACGTTACCACGAAATTTCGAGTGATGACATTAATGTTGCGAGATTCAACGTTTAACGCTAACAAGTGACGCGATTAAACCGGAATGAGGAATGGAACCCAACAGTTAAGATTTACTTATCAAGTGGTAGCACTCTCAGTGGCAGTAAGGCCCGATTACCAACAGCGCGATTGTGAGTTCCAGTTCGGCCATCTGTTCTATGTCTGGACAGCTTGACAGTACCAAAACCGTATGCCATCCACGTCGCCTGAAAACGAATGCCAAAATTTTCGTTTTCAGAGAAATTAAAAAACGCAGGCTGGCTGATTTTCAAAAAAGCCAGCTGTAGAGAATAATTGGTGGACACAAATAAAACTGGCTGACAGGGATGCTTCACCTTAGCAAATTAAGCCATCGTGTGACAAGAACAAGTAATTAGCAACTTCCTGCAATGTCGTAAAGTTAGGGCCGAGCAGTCTGATACTATTCCAAGCCCGATCACCGTCCACAGGTGCAACTGGGGCTGAGAACCGGGACCATACAGCACATATCGCACAAAACAGCTATCGTGCTGGATGAAGGCTTACGGGCACCGAGATAGGCTTTTCTGGGCACTTCACGTGGTTACCTCTGTCATTATTACAACAGCAGCTTCGTTGCATACGAGCAAAGATATCGTTTGTCGAACACGAAGTTGTGTTTCCAATACTCCGTTATCACTTTTCCAAAACGTTATTGTCGCTTTTAACCTGTCTACAAAACTGAGTTTGAACAGTGAAACAGTAACAATTAGTGTGAGCGTTAAACTATGTAGTTTGTGGAGCAAACGAACAGTCCGCAGTACATTCATCTATGGTACGCGACTGACAGCCGGACAAGAAAGCGCTGATCGCATCGAGCAACCTAGTTTTCAGAAAAGTCCATTGTTGTGATACGCCGCGCATTGCAGTTGTACTCTTCGATACGAGCAGTGGCATTCTTGTAAACTGTATTTTAGACAACTGTATTCAACTTCCCCATTCATGCAGTACTTTGATCCAGATGAGAGAGAGGCTGAAAATCAGAGCGGAAACTGGAAAATCACAGCTACAATGTGCCATTGATGATGGGAGTGAAAACAACAAAAATGGAGCACCGTTGGAGAAGGTTGCACAACGTGACAGACGCGAAAGCAACAGCCTGGTACTCCCGTCCTCCTCCCAGGTCATTTTCTTTACTTCTGGAAGTTTTACATTTAGTTTACTTATTTGGTCCGCGTCGGTGAACGTTCAGTAAGTAGACACCAAAATCGACAACTGATGCACTATCGGTGAAGGTAGAGGGAATGATGACGAAATGCACAGGTGTTTCAGCAGAGGAAGACTAACCTCTTGTGACAAAAATTGACTTTGATCCCTCCACCATCGTACTATTGGGGCGCATTGTTTGCACGGAACGGCATTACATGGCAACTGCAGGGCATGGAAACGAAAGAATAAACGATAAAAATTGTTTCCGATGAAAAATAAACCTAATGTAAAACTCCAAGGATAAGAAAATGGGATCAGCAGGCCTTCAACCTGGAAACGAGATGGTGAGAAACCAAGTGGATTTCACTGTTACCTGGAATGTGTGACCGAATGTACAACAAAATCATGTTGGCTCGAAACTAGATCAAACAACAAACTCGAGTCTAGCGCTTCTTTGTGAAAGGAGCTAATTGGAAATTGTATGGGAATGGAGCAGTTGCGATCACTTGTAAGTGATGTTTTATGTATATAAAGTCTAAATCCTCTGTTACTCATCGGTAAATAATAGACGGTTGTTTCCATAGGAATCACAGTTCCCCGTCAGCAGGAAGATAATCCATAAATTACTAACCATTCAGTGGAATAACAACTGAATCACAATGGATAGCGTAGTTCTGGGGGGAAAAAAATATCGATGGCAAGCTAAGCTGATATGATGGACAGCATCCGGTTGGCTAAATGTACACCTAAAAGGAAATCACTGAGCGACAATATGTACACAATGAGAAGTACAAAGTTTCTGATGTTCCAGGAATACGGAGCGTACCTTACATGAAGCTACATAGGACGCCCGAGAAAAATGGCAGGTGTAGATGAACATAGTCTCGAACGCCTAAGTTCTTACTTGACCTTTACTAGATTCCAAAATCACTGCTATCACCGCAAATTAAACTAGGATCAGGAAACCACATAACGTTTATGAATAGATTTCGTTCAAATAACCTGCACGGTCTGGACATTCGCATGGAAGACTTCAGCTTGCTCGGAGAGAAGTGGCGATCCTTTTTGAACTACGTGAATATCAGGAAGGACAGTGTACCCAACTGCCAATCAATCAAACTAGCAGACCAAATAGACAGAGCACCGTCTGCCGGCACACAAAGAAACCAATCATACACACAATTACCTGGTTATTGAAAGCGGCCAGTTCCTCCGAACCCTTGTGTAAGCTTGAAAGCGGAATAGACTTTTCACTGCCTGCGCAAAAAGAAATCGGGACAGACGGCTGCCGGTGAGCGTACGCCTAAGCAATTGGGAAATCACTAAGCGTAAAACAGCAGAATACTACAGCATCAAAGATATCGTCCCACAAACCCAACACGTACACTGTTCCGATTGGGATGTTGTGAAATGAGGTGGAAAATAGTGACAAATTTACTAGCACTATAAACACTCACATAAACCACACTGATGGATGAAAATCAGTCAATCATACTAAACCATGAAACTGCGGCCAATTCGTTTTCATAGCGTTACGATGAAAGTGGAAATACCATCTGAAACATTTCTTCGATTGATGCGTCAAATCAAGAAAGCCTAGAGTTGAGAAGGTTGGCACGAGTCACTGACTGTGAATCCACAATGACATGTACTGGACGTAACAAATTCTACATGCTATAAATTGATAGTCATGTACGTCTACGTAGAATAATCCTCATTCTGGAACATGGATTACACACAGTAGAACGCTTCATAGCGATGTACGTGAGACCAGAAAACAATTCAGTACAGCGTTAATTTGTAAGAAACTGTTAGCAGACGAATTCATCGGAACAAACTAATCAGGCTAGCGGTGACGGCTGACGAAATCACTCGTCATAGTAACCCAATAGGACGACCGGTGACGGCTGATGAAATCACTCGTCATAGCAACCCAATAGGACCACCGGTGACGGCTGACGAAATCATCCATCAACAAAGCGTTGGCGTGCCGACCGAACCAACCAGGAGGAGGCGTGACGGTGAGCGTGGGTGTTGCGCTGGCCCGGTGGACCAATCAGAACGCAACGTCTATGGAATGGACCATACTTGGCCACTTAATCGCGAAGTGGCCTAAACAAGCGAACAGGGGCTGAACGCGTAATTGGCCATATTTGGCAACTATTCCATGCTATATATTGCCATGCATTTGATTCATTAGTTGAATTTCAAGTAGTCAATACAGCGTGTTTTTCGGCAGTCGTGTTCTTCCTGAGTCCGCGCAAGTAGACTGGGTGAAACCGCATAGCAGCAATCCGGGATAGCATCCGAGTCGTAAAAGAACAATTGGCAGACAAAGGGCGCGTTATAACAGAAACGGATTTACCTGACTCCCAACCCACTTCGTGACCATTGGCATGGAGCACTATTTTCGCAAGATGTACATGTTGTTGTGCGTTTCAATCTAGAAAACATCCTTCTACACCATAGTCGTCTACAGGATACTTGCCACAATATTCAATAAAGTTTCCACTCTACACTTCTTCCTGTCTCCGTTCGATTCACTGATTACAATCAAAAGCCCATTTGTGTCATTGCTGCCGCTTTCCATTCAAGTAAAATTGTGGGATGACAAAAACGGAGACTGTGGCGACCTCCACCACCGACTTAATCGTGAACAAAGCTTGATCGCATAGCCGTCGGCTGCTTTGGCTGTTTCCAAAATTACAAGTCAGTCAGGAGCATCTAAGTGGATTCCGATCATGTACTGTTGTGCCAAAATCGTCCTGCGCTACGGTGGGAGGCTGATTCGTCGTCAACGCACAAAATGACACAGTTAAACTAGGAGAGAGAAGCGCTCTACACTTAATTGAGTGCGCTTACGTCTAATTTAGGACCCCATTCACCAAACGACCTTGAAGTACACCCAGTGGTACTGTCTCGTACCGTACTACAGCACGTTCAGCTGCCAACCGCTGGATCACCATGTGATCAGTGGAACCTTTCGCTGCTCGTCGGAATACTCTATCAAATAGCGTGTATAATTCAGTTTGCAAGTCTACCCGCTTGAAACTTTGGAAGAAACTACGAGAGGATCGCGAAGCCTGGTAGACACAACGCGCTACCGAGATGAAACAAAGCCGCTGCTACCGGAAACTTCATAAAGCTCTTCCAACTCATCCGAGCAACTGGTAGCAGGAAGTCAGGTGTGAGCGAGGTCGTTTGCGAAGCCAGCGGTAAGTTTATCCCGAACCTGCAACGACCGTTAAGATGTTGAGCAGAGCATTCTCAACAGCAGTTCAACTGGCCACCGGCGCAATTGACTAAATATTCAGCCCTGCCTACGCCCACTGATCTGTTGACGTTTCTCTGCCATTTGGAAACAGAAGTCTTTCCTGAAATTAAGTTTCTGAAACGTCACAAGGCATCCAGTCCAGACGGACTCTCTTTTGCCTCTTTGTAGAAGGAGGTTCAGACTTAGGTGAACTGCTAACGACTCTGCTCTAGAAACCCTGGATCGGTGAAGTCATTTCCAATCACTTGGGTTTCAATAACATCATTCCCATTTTCAGAAATGGCCCATGCACTTCGTGTCCAAACCATCACCATCATAACAGACCATGAGCCTGACCAAAGGTACTGTGGCTCGGGCTGCCGCTCACCTCAACAGTGACGTGGAATATCCTAGAAGAAAACGTTACTAAGAAGGTTGAAAATTAATAGAAGTCTAAGCGAAAGAACTAGAAATGGTATGGATGCAGGTACGCCATTGACTGCGACACGCCGCCATCTCGGATAGCGTCTCTAACCAGCGGTTTGAGTGATCACGAGGACCCCATCCAGGCAGGCGACACCTACCCACTTTACTCAGTGGAGCAGTCAGGGTCTTCATATTTCGTGACGACGTTGTTTGACCATGTGATTTCACCCCACTGTTGGTGGCCTCAGTATAGAATGCTCGGTACGGCAAACGATCAGCTGGCATGCGCAGCACGTGTGCAAATCACCGAGGGATAAGCCTGTTCCTTATTGCGTCAAAGTTGTTTGCAGCCATTGTACTTCGTAGACTAAGCGAAACGCGCGAAAAACATATCCGTGAGGAGCAAGCTGGGTTTCGCCCTGGCCGTGGCTGCATTGATCACATCTTCACACTTCACCAGATGCTTGAATTCTGTTATTCATAGAAAAGGCCAAAAGTCGTCGTCTTCCTGGACATCAGAGGGGCCTTCGATTCGGTTGACAGAGCTGCACTCTGGGACTGTCTATCGAGGAAGGGTGTGCCTGAGAAGTATGTGAACATCCTGAAAGCAATTTACTGTCAGACCTCGGACAGGGTTAGAGGCTTATGGCAGCGTATCGCCGACCTTTGGCATCTCAAATGGGGTGCGACAAGGTTGTTCAGCATCCCTCTTCATGGCAGTAGACGAAATCTTAGTGTGCCTTGAGAGGTTGCGAATATGGTGATGTGGAGATGCTCCCAGGCACTCGACTTCAGGATAGAGTATGCTGACGGCATTGCCCTAATCCGCGTGGGCTTACAAAAAGCGCAGAATATCTTAGATCAGAGACTTCAGTTAATCAGTTCCGTATAACCTTTTAACCTATTAAGCGCAAGGCGCTGTTGCACGGGTCTTTGTGTGCCCTCACCTTTGATGATGGGCCGTTGGGGAAAGTCGAGAAGTTAATATACCTTGGGAGCTATATCAGCGCTAGTGGAATGTCTGATGAGATCACAAATCGCATAGCAAAGTCTCGGATGGCGTTTGTCAACTTATGCCATCTGTGGCATCGGCATGATCTCAGTCATTCTGTGAAAAGGCCGAGTGTATAATGTCACTGTAACGGCAGTCCTATTGTACAACTCTGAAGCCCGACCCATCTGCGCGGAAGATGTTCATAGTGTATGTTTTCGACCATCGGTGTCTCTGAAGCGTTAGCAGTGTATGGTGGGAATGTCGTGTGAGCTATGACGAAGTACGTCGACGTATCTCTGGAACGGATAGACTATGTCGACCGCTGAGCATAGTGATCTCTTCTCATGCGCCTTGTTAGCTCAACCACATCTTACGAATACCAACCAACCGCCTACCAGACTGTGCCTTGCTTGCGAGTGGTGGGTTAAGCTGGAAGCGACATTCAGATGACCAGTGTGTGACTTGGATTCGGAGTGTGAAGGCACCCATGCTAAAGTCTGCTTCAGCAGGGCGCTCCAGGTTTCCCGGCTGGGGTCCACAGGACAATGAACAATTTGGCTGATGACGCCGTCTGATATGGCGAAGAACAGAAGTCAATTACACCAGTGTTGCGAATCTCCGTGTGCATCCGTGTAATTTTTGCTCTTTCTCCCGCCATATCTTCCTTCTTACCTCAGACAATACCTTTTTTCTCCTCATATTGTGGCACGTTTGCCACTCCATGTGATTTTCACGCGTTACATGTATCTACACTTCTTATTTCCCCACTATTAACGCAACTTCCTAAGTACATAAACCAGTCAACAACCTCCCTAAATCTGCATAATCACTGTAAGTTTGCAGAAGCATTCGATAAGCTGAAGCTACAAAACGCACTCAGAAGTATTTTGTGGAGCGCAAAATAAGACCTGGTATTAACACTGCCGTTTAAAAATTGTCAAACATCAACACTATCAGTTCCCAACCAAAGAAGTCTAGGCTGGCATTTTGTGAGTGTCGCATATAGTCCAGTATTTCCCCCGCAACAAAAATAACTGAAATGGTAAAAATGGGCAGCTTCGACAAACGTCAGTCTCAGTGCCGAAATTGTCAGACAAACAACTGAGGACACTAAATCGAGTCGAAGTAAGAAAAAGAGGCGCCGCAGAACCCCCGTGCAGACATCACGCCGTCACTTATTCTTGTATGTCCTTGAGGCCATGGGATTCATTGGTTTTTATTCTTCTCTACAGCCCTTGAGACTTTTTGGCACGGTATCTAAACATTTGGACATACGATTCTTGTGGTCAGGATCAAGTCCGCTTCAATTATACGTAGAGTGAGTGACATACACGATAAACCCAACCCGGCATGCTCGCGAAGCTGACAGCTATAAACATGAGTTATGTTTCCGTAAATGTTGGTACGCATAATAGTTGACGCGCGGTTGTTATTAGTCCCATATTAGGGCACGGTGAAAAAGGACAACATAGACATAGAGTAGGTAGTCAGTTCCTTTAAAAGACCTGTGTAAGCCGGATCGACAACAGTGGCATGACGACGATTGGACCATAGCTCACTCCATACAGTCAGCTACAGCAAATGCAAACGTATTTGGTAAGGTTAACTTGTTAGTACCTGTGGAAAGTTCGTAAAGGGAGCACAAAAGCCCAGTTCACATTAGGAAGTCAGTTCAGAGACGAACATTTCCCCTGTAGAAACGCATGTCATTATACTACCCTACTAGTTATATCGCACAGCTAAACCGGACTCTGTCTTCTCGTTCACTAAGTCTACTTGAATCAATGTGCGGATCACTGCGAGCGCAGATCACAAAAAAATGAGCTCGCAAAGACTAGCACAAAAACGAGATACACACGCAGAACCACGAACCGTAATGTAAATTCGATTGTGTCGGCCATTTGATGTCCTGAACAGCATAACGCTTAGAAGATATTCATACCATCTACGTCTGACAATTAAGATGAACGAACACGATCAGACAATCATTACAGTTCACCTTTCACAGGAGTTCGTGTGACATCAACAACAAATGTACAAGCGTTCGCCATGCATGTAAAAAGAGACAAAAGCATTTGGGGTGCAGCCAAAGTGATAGACGATGTACAACAGCCGTTAACCTCAAGGAAAAACAAAAGCTAACTTTTTACTCCGGATTCGATTTCTAACGGTGATGAGTGGGCGCGATACTGCTCAGCATGAAGACGTGACTGAACAGCAGCAGCACTCCCACGTTCAAGTTCCAATGCAGAAAAGGGTTGAGATGAAGAACTGCAGCTGGTGGATTGCAAGTGACGTTCACATTGCAACTGCTTGATGGTCTGATTGGCCAACTCTAGGGTTTTACGAGTGTGCCGAAGTTCATCTTTTAGCTGATTGCGCTCATCCCGTAAGAGGGCCCATTTCTCCCGCCAGTTGGCGGTACAATCTGACCACCAACGCATTGTCTTCTCTAGTTGGGCTGCCCTCAAACGGGACTATAAAGATTTTTTTTAAAACAATGTACGCGTCAACAACCTGAAGTTTGATAAAAAGCGCTTTGAATGCAGCAACTAACACAACCCGAGTGAACAACTCGGAATAAGAAACATATTGTTCTACGATACCGAACGTGAAGACAAGTTATTGGTTAGAAAGCAGTCCTCGATTGGATTCCACAGCAAGATAATCAGACTTCTCAAACAATAAAACACGAAAATCAGTAATAGACTCAACATAGTGCAGAAACACTACCTCATAAAACAGTGGAGGGGAAACAAACTGTTGGTAATAGGATGCGGACGGCTGACTGGCGCAAGGTGCGAGGTGGACAGATGATGACCTGGCGTAGACAAATGAAATCGTTCACGAAGGTTGGCTACTGTAGGTCGGGTTCGTCTCCCGGGCTGGGGCCCTCGCGACTCAGAGTCGGTGGCTTGAGACGTTAGGTGAGATGGCGGCTAATCGAGCTCAGTGGCGTGAATGCTGTCGTTGTTTGGCCGAGTTGTCTGTGAAGTGAGTGCACTTTATGATGCGGGGCAGTGAAAGCCGTAAGGAAGCTGTCTCGCTGATGACGCCTTACTTTCACTCACAGCTCGGTTGTTTGTTTGCAAGGTGTAGGCGCCTTGATGTTGTATGTTTGAATATAGACGTAGCTATTTTTAGTAGTTAGTTCCACTTCCCCTCCCTCCTATTTTCTTCTTTCTTCCTATATAAGTTTTTTTCTTTTTCTTTGTTCTCGTGGTTGTGTGGCAGTCAAGCATCAGTGTGAACCACTGATGTATTGCTGTCTATGATGATGATGATGATGATGATGATGATGATGATGATGATGATGATGATGATGATGATGATGACAGCTGCTCGTGGTTGTCCTAGCGATGTGATGCTATCATAAACCTGCCACCTAAACAAGACTGGGTCTCGCCAACGCGGCCGACCTGGACGTTCATATCCCCGACCATGTGTCGACCGAAGGAGGGCTGCCAGATTCGAGTAAAACAGCGTCCTTGACGTTAACGTCACTGCAATCAGTTGGGGCATAAGCAGACACAATCAAAAAATTTCTGAAGGTTTCGCGTCTAGAGCTGGTTTTAACAGAACCTGCCAAGCGGGCGGCACAAAATCTCCTAGTAACACGAATCCAGTCTACCAATGCGGCTGTGGCCGTCGTGCTGAGGACTATACTTATTCCAACTTGACCGGTAGTGGCAATCACGGAGTCACCCGAAATATATAGCCAGTATCGGGTGGACAGTGCGAATGCTGTTAGTT
>LOND01002531.1:0-28272 GCA_014220965.1 Paragonimus kellicotti
GCAAGTAATTACTTGCACTTTTTGCATTGAATGTCTTTCTTAATTTACTTAGTAAATATTGCAGTATAATTCTATGGAAATTACTTAGGTTAATGGAACGATCGAATCGTAAATGCGGTCGTTAATGCGCTCTTGTTCTCTGGTCAGACACTGGTGTTTCTACATCCACTTTCTCTCTGGATAGTTCTATAAGTTGGTGCATCCGGTTATTTTTCACTCCGAACATTACGAACATTGGTTTGCTGTTCGTGTTTTCGCGGTAGTTGCAACAATTAAAACGCAATAGATTGAAACATGCGTAACACTGTATGAGTAACCTCTGTAGTTCTTCTTTGGAGAAGCAAATGTTTATTCTGTTCACAATATAATTTGTTAAACTGCTTAACAATTCTCAGTAAAAGATAACTCTTGCACTACGTTTATTTCGTCTTACCATGTTGTAATTTCTGTTCACTATTCTGAAACGTTTAACCTAATAGAAATGAGGATAAACGTTTAGCCTCTTTCTTGATGAAACTTTTCAGATGGTGCGATGGCGCCTTGCTATCTTCAAAAACATCAAAGGTTATCGTGGACTGTTGACAGCAAAACGAAGAAAAACTACCTAGTACGTTGTCCAAAACGTTTTGAGCAAATGAAAATATATTAGATGAAAGTCTGGTTGAGCAAAAGTATACTACGCGTATTGGTCTATCGACATAACCAGTGTTCTTTATGGTTGTTACCTTCTGCCGGAAGTATTTAAGTGGAACGCACATTTTCAAACCAAACATAGACCATGCGGTGGAAAATCCCATAAAAATAATTGCTTACTAGTATTAAGGACAACCATAGATCATTCGATATCATTCACGAAATTAACCTAAGGTGACTTAATCATTGAAAATCGATTAATCAGATGGCGAGCGATAGCCAGTACGTCATAACGTCGTGCAGTTGTATTCTGTTTGGAATCTCGGAATGTGACAGTCAGCATACACATCAAATAAAATAGGACTCAGTTTATAAACGACAGAATATATATGATAAGAACACAACACTTTTGTATAACAACATAATAGGCGTACCTACTCTTGACTGGCATACTGAGTATTCATGAAAATTGCAACGCGATATTTGATCAGTTACGAAAATTGTTGCAATGAAGGGGAGCAACTTCTGATATGAATACCGATTGAAGGGCTCGCAGAAATCGCCATCATATTTACAGAGTGTTGACTTATCTAAGTCATCAAAGCTATGTGTTTTCACATGATTACGTTGTGTTGATGGCCAAAGACTGTCACAGTTACTTAGATCGCTGTTTGGCTCAAAGTTGCAACTCATAAGGTAGACGGTCAATAAAAGTGAACATATGTTTGTGAAGTCATTCCGATTTATTACTGAGATTTTTGATGGATAACGAATTCGTTCGGTACTGTTAACTGCTTAGATTCATAATACTTGTTTGTGCGCAGTCATCAAGGGAAAAATTTATAGTCTTGTTTACAGCAGTGTTTCAAATGAACTTACTCTTTAAGCCAAATGAACTTAATTCATTGGTCCGCAGCAGCTTATGAACTCCTCTTCCTCAGAATATGAGTCTGTAATTTCAACTCATGTGACATTTGGTTTACAATGTTTGTACTAGCCCATTGTGATTCGTGATTTCTCAGTTGACTACGGTTGTACTTGGAGGCAATGTTCAGTGGCAAAATAAGCTCGCAGAACTGATATAAGACTGAAGTTTTGTTTCTCAGATTATTTTCTGTCTTGGTCTCTTATTGCATGCTTCCTCCAATATGTTGATGCTGTACGTTGGTACTGTGACAACTGATAACTCGTCAGTGCACACATTGAGACGCCTTTCAAACCCCAGATCATGAAAAAAACAAATACGCTGTTCGCCTTGAACAAAAACAGGCAGTCCGTAATTTAGTCGTTCAATCAATCCTTTTTCGGTACCAATTTTGAACATGACGTTTCGCCTCAATTGTGTAACATTTACCTTGCATCTATTAAGGTTAGATCAATTTATGCTGCGTTTTACTAGAGTGTTTGCTATCGATTAGTAGGACAATCCATTACATGATGCACACCCGGTACCCGCAAGCTGGTCAGGTATGTCAGCAGAAAATTCTAGGAGTTGTATAGTTGTTTCATTGATGGGTTATAGACAAGCGCTCTAATAGACGTTTAGCGTTATGCCGAATTTTAATTGACTGGTATTCAAGGCATGACTCCTAATGAATGAACTGGTTGGTAGGACGTTGTATGCCCCAAACGCTTCATATGAAACCAGTATTTGAGGTTTGAGTCAAAATTGTAGGGAAAAAATGTCGTAAGACGAGAGTAAGCACGTACTGTATATGTCTGGCATCTTCGAGGTTTTAAGGACAAATGAATGACTGGGAGAGAGCGTCGTTGCACCGCATTTTGACGGGCGTGCAAATGTTATAAACGTCCCTCAGTAAACGTTACGGCAGTTCAGTCAGACAAGATTTACACATTGCACTTTTGCCTGGGTTCAACGTCTTTCAGGTATTCTGCTATTAGCTAAAGTGTTTACAGATATTCAAAATCCAACGTTCAAAATTTGAAAAAATTAGTTGTATACGAAATAACAGCCATTAAGAATTTATTAACTAGGGTTGTTTACATGAGCAATTTATCACGCATAATTCATCGCGAGCGTTATTCATTTTTACTGGTTTCAGTTTTGTTTCGCTTACTGAGACCACGAGAAGGTGGATTTAACATGCTGATTACCAATCACCGTCATGCCAGACAAGTGTACACATTTTACCCACGAATTTATTGATGGTCGATGTGTTGGCGTAACAATTCGGGTGATCCTTTCCCAACCTCCACACAGCGCACACCAGTCAACTAACAATAACATTACCTCGGCTGATCATAACTTACCGTGTGTTTGCAGGTGTTGTCTAGCGAAATCACTAATATATAAACGCATGAAGATTTATATGCCCTATTGCCTCAAGCACATAGCTGAGACCTTGTTATTAACGAACAAATGCAGGTTGGTTTTGGAAGACCGCATACAAAAATCAACAAGTCTGCAGTTTAGATGAGACCCAATTTTGAAAAATCAGGGTTTCGGCTGGATTTGAACCAGCGACAGAAACACCATGCCTCATTTAGTGTATTCCATGAGACAGTGGGACGGGTGGGTAACCGAGTCCAAATGTGAAATTTCCGAGCTTCTGGCGTGGCTTCGTAGCTCAGCTGGTAGAGCGCTTGCCGCGTTCAGGCATGGTGTTTCTGTCGCTGGTTCGAATCCAGCCGAAGCCCTGACTTTTCACAATTGGGTCTCATCTAAAATCATAAATCTGCCAAACTACTCAGTAGTAATATAACTACGCAGTTAATGAAAGCCAGTCAATAATGCATTCGATTTCTGACTAACAGCTGTAGACTTAAAACGTTCCAGCTCCCATCCACTTCAGAGTGACATCATGGTGATCATCTGGCTAACTATAGACGTCATTCAAGAAACCAGCCACAAAGGTGAGGTGACTGATTTGAGTCAATACAGCCGATTTCCCACCCGGAACCTTATCCGTACACTGCGATGCTGAGTTCTCTACTTTTCGTGAGTATTACTGCGCTATCCCTTAGACTGTGCTGCAGTGCACTCGAATGGTGAACGTTATTTATACATGTGTCGACAAGTCTGCGCTATGAACTCCATTCAGTCATTGGTATCTCAGTAGGATAGAATTATCGAAAAGGCCAAGGTAAACGGCTTTTATTTTTAAATAAATTGCGCTTCCTCAGAAGGTTGCACAACTGCCACGGTATCTATTGTCAACTTGGACTGTCTGGTTCGTCCAACAGTATACTTGTTCATCTCAAACTATGGACAGTCTGGTTTAGGGGATTTTAGTCTGCCTCATCCAGTTGACCAGGTAACAACGCATCAACGAACTTCACATGAGAGACATAGTTGTGGTTGTTTTGCGTATAACAGCAAATAAGGCAAACAAATTTTCAAGGTGAAACGAGCAGGGCAGTGATGTGGAAGGTAGAATAATTGGTAATAACTGGGATCGTAAGACTGATCAGCTTCAGCGCCGTTTTATCGTTAAACAGCTAGACTGCACCGGTCGGTCTGGATGGTCTTCAAGCCATGGTGGATAAAACGCCTAGACGTATACTTATATTAAAATGAGGTCGAATTATTGTAAGCATGTTTGCCATTGCATGCATAATATTTTCTATTGTCGTCTTAGAATTACTTACTTTCCGGACTGAATCCTTTAACGTTGTGTCACGCCAACTTGGCGTCTGAACATGGTTTGTAGTTGAGCAGTAATTAACTGCTTGACACGCCCACTTTCCCAAGGTAAACCTGCGCACACATTGGTTTGGCTAACGGTGGACACTGTAAATGAGAAATTAACCAACTGACGTGAGGTTTTGCAGCAGGTTTCAAACGGGAATTCAGATAACCGCGCACAAACAGAGTAGACCAGCAAAGTTAGTTCACTTTAAGATAGTCATTTACTTGAACAAGAAAAATATTAATAGTGAGATTACAAAACCATCCCAGATTATCTTACGACAACAGTAGGTTGACCAACCTTGTAGTTTCGTAATAAAAACTGGTGAAAACTCCCAAAATTTATAGCAACGTCAGTCCGACTCCAGAAAAAAACGTAAGGTTGCATTTTACACTACTCATACATCTGAATATTTGAGGTAAGTTAACAGTGAAACGTTACTCCGTCGATTATTAAACGTCTGCTAGAAATTGGTCGTAGAGTGCATTCAACTTCAGTGATTTGATTGGTTAGATATGTTAGAAATTTTCGAATCCATACATTCATAAATACCTACCAGATGACCAGGAAGTATCTAGAGTTTTGAGCACTAAAGCAACTGAGTGTGGCACAATCCTGCTGTGGTTTGAAGATTAAAACTAGTGTCATGGCTTAGTGCTTTTTTAGACCAGTCATTGTTTCCGTACGAAAGTAGTGTATCATTGATGTCATTCCAAATGCAGCTGATAAGCGTGAGAAATGCATGTAAGTCGAAAAATATTTCGTTATAGAACATTACAAATATGAGCGAATAGTACACAAATACGCCTGTACAGTGAACAATTTTCATGCCTGTTCAAAATTGCAGAATCAGTATTTGAAGTAAATGTGAAATCAGTGGTTAGTACCTAGACATTTGACAAGCAGGCACAAATAATTCTCACTTTTGATACACGTATGTATCCTTGTAAATAGCTTTCATACCGGAAGCATATTAAACGTTTTATGGTAAGTAAAACGTTTTGTGCGGTCTAAAATTTGCGTCAAACCACATAATGTTGACTCTACAAACATGCGATCTATGGATATTTCTACGACGTTATGTTTCTGTAATGTAAAATAACATTTTGCGAAGTTCCTTTGCAGATGCCGTAGCACTTTTGTCAGTTGTTATATGCCAGACTACCTTTATGTCACCCATCTTTCGAACATTAAATCCGTCCTTGTACACTTGCTTCGTAATCATTCTTCACAAATTCTAAGCACAGATGCACATAGTATTGTGTACGGCCCAGTAAATCCTATCGCTAGTCCGACAAGTCATGCTCGTTTTTTGGAAGGAAACAATGAGTGATAGACCGTCGTCTATGGTGGAAGTATTTTCCCTATAATTTCAACGTTGTATTGTTAGTAGTGCAGTTGGAATGTCCTGCCCTGCGAATAAGGAGTCTGCTTACTTTCCTAACTTGCGGGTTTCATAGTTTCGCTTCAGGAACCGTCTTTGTAAATAATCTTCGAAACACTTTGGAGGTTCTGGATTTGAACGGGTTACATCTTACACCATATCACTAAGACGAAGAATCATCAGGACCACTAACAACAGACTACTTTTATTCGTATTCCGAAGGTCGATCCAGATGTAATGTCCGTCTGAGTAGCTAACAGAGCAACTTTTTCACGCAATAGCATGTTTCAGGCTGTTCCTTGAATTTTATTTTCCTCAAATATGATGCATGTCCTAAAATATCATTACTATTATGTCACCGAAGAATGGTTTCAAGTGAAGGGCAGTAACAATCATGTTCAAAGTTGCCTACGCCAAACCCGTCCGGAAATTTTTAATGGGATACTTGGTTTTTGCTAAATGAGTGCTTCGGTTGAAGAATGAGTTAATAATGTGCCTTCAGACAATTTGGGTTTCTTTTGGTGTTCGAGTTATATTCATCGTGATCGACATCTTACTGCTAATTAAACATCCTTATACTCATTAACCTTGATCGCCGTGTTTCTCATGACAACGCTGAGCTCACTGAGCCGACGAAGGTGTCCATGAAATTTTCCATATCATTGTGTGGTTATTATTGGGGTCACCAGAATTTAGCATTGATTTTTACCCATATTACTTCTGCAAGCTGAGATGTTAAGAGTGGACACACTAAGTGAAATTCAGACATTCTACCTGCAGCGTAGATACAGAAGTGAACGTCAACACAACATAAATAATACTTCATTACTTAAGATAATCAGCATTATATTTTAGAAAAATGGGCGTTTGCATCATAGCGGCGGAGATATAAGCACAAATAGGGTGCTCTTACGAGTAGGTTGTGAGTTTTATTTTGACAAACTTCTGAAATGTTAAGAGAACCCGATAATTGTCAAGCCACCATCAAGAACAGAAACACACCAAAGGAAATTTGTTACCAATTTCCAAAAAAGTATATCTGAACATAGCATCTATTTATGCAAATTGTTTTTAGTCATACTTACGTTTAGGAAATCAGTTGCGTACTATATGAGTTAGAAATTCTCAAGCATGCATGAGCAAAAATTTCTGCAGACAAGAGTGGTTTGGAGCTACTCCCAACCAGAATTTGCCCGCCATGCAAATGATCTATCCAACTCTCCTTACCTGTGTTAAGACTGCAGAAACGGATTTCCTTTCTTTTCACATCAGTACATTCTTCCCGTCATCACTCGCCAACAACTAACCGTCCCTTCTGTTGTAAATGGAAAGCCCAATTTTGTGGAACGATTATAGTCCACTTTATCATACACGTTCGAGTGATGAATTTTTTGTTGAATTACTAGGCAGAAAATACCTGAAGAGACTGAAACGAGTGAACATCGTGTAACGAGCAAATAACCTCCTAAACCACTGGTCAAGTGGGCGTACCTTGAGAGTTAATTGATCAATATATTTAGGTTGATTCGTGCTAACGCCCTGGTTATTCTGAGCTTCACCTAACTAGGTCACGGAAATGACGTTTTCCAATTATAAGTAGTGGAATACACGGACATCATTTCAAACGAGCTCATTTCTGTAAAACTGGTGACAAATATTTTCGACTGTCTTTTGCTTTCATGCACATGCGATACGCATCGCATGGTTCCAACGCATAATTTGTGATTTGTGGTTTGGTGAAATTTCATACATCATAATAGACGAGTAGCTTGTCACAATGATAACACCGCCACCCTGGTGGTCTCAAAAATAACGAATTGAAACAAAACACGGAGTGAATGTTTCCACGACGATCTGAGATGGATCCACAAATACGAAAAGCGATGGTGAACCATGGCAGAAAAAATGTATAAGCGTTTTCGACACATAGGATCCGGCAACAAATTTGAGTGACCTGATATTTGAAGGTGAATACACTCAAATATACGATGTACCACAATTTGGTGAACAGTGTCAGGCTGGAACCAATCTTACACCAACCCTGGATAAAACGCAATAACCCACTGTCGTTTTTCTCGCGGTATAAACGAAATGTTTGTCTGAGGAAAAATAGTTGTAAGTAGATTAACAGAATTGTGAAGTGTTCCTATTATCTGGCTCTCACTGTCTGGGTGTAACACTACGACGCCACCGTGTTTACGTTTCTTTTATTTCACTCGTGCACATTAGCTGACATACATGAAATCCACGAACAAATAGAATCAACATACAAAAGAAACTGCAGATGTGCAGATGGTGTTCAACGTGGGAGGAAGCTAGATAGAATGACTGACACGGTTACAGAGTGAACGGGCTTAAACCAAATGTTGGGCTAGACAGTGGCGTATTAGTATTCAGTTTAGCCTTTCAAAACCAACGGAGATATAGTTTTAAGTTTGGGATGTTTGCATTTTAGGGGGGCAACATGGGAACACATTTATATTTTCTGTCTGGACCAGGCGTATGACAAGTTGACCATCGTAAACACAAGTTCAGCGACATTTCACTGAAATAAGACCGTCTTATGCCGTGACTCAGACTACCCAATAAATCTTACTTCAGTTTAACAGACGATCACAGTCATGCTATTGGTCGGACGGATAGCACGATGTCCTGTTCATCTTCCCGGAATGTTCGTTATATATAATGCAGGTGACTGTTCATGGTAACGCAATTTTGAAACGGTATTCAGCACCACCACAATACAACTAACGTATCGAAACGTTTTATTGAACTGATAGGATTTGACAATTCATACCAAAATGAATCTCCCGCTTCCTGTTTTTTGGAGGCATTTTAATGTAGAATCACACAGATTGCCGTGTAGGTATAGTTGAAGGCTTTACATCGGTTTGCCCGGGTGAACACATCATGAATCTGGTAACTGGGAAGAAACATCAGTGTTTCTTCTAAAACTTCTAGAGCACTTTATGAAATATTGTTCTGTATGGCGTCAGGACCACATTATTTAGAGTCATACCACAGGTAATTTTGACGTCTAAAGTTTTCAGTTACGAATCAAGAAACTCATTCAATTCAGTTTACGATCAAGCGACCTTTTGACGAAACCTGTTTACTTCATCGGAAGCTCATGATCTTGATGAGAATCTACTCATCTTAAATTCTTTCAACTCGATTTTCATCTATACTACTTGTCCGAAAGATGATATATGATTCCGTTCACACACAGCTGAAGACGCGTAACTTTTCCCTAAGAATTTAATTGTTTTTTTCACATTAACCTCTGCCTAGAGAAAGTGAAGAACACTGTGAACTTGTGACAACAAACATGTTCTATGTGAGTCTGGAAACTTGCGTGCACGGTATTCTTCGTTTTGGGCAGGGAAAATTACTGAGTAAACGAAGGATCTTTTTTGTTCACGGCTGACGCTACTGTTCAAAAGCACTAATATTTTTGTGATATTTTATTCAGTTATCCCTCCTCAGGAATCGACCTTACAATGAAAGATGAGAAATTAAGAGGGAACGATTAGTCCAACACTAATGCTGATCATGTCCGGCAAAGTGCACGACCTAGTTAATCCGTCCAGTTGTTCACTTTGAATCGATGCAAATTTTGTAGTTTCCATTGTGACCAGAATAAGTAGATGCATTAGTACATTATTATCTAAGATAATGGTCATCAATTTATTCCTATATCTTCAAACAGACTATGCGAAATGCAGCTGTGATAGCAAGAAGGGTGTTCGGTAAGCACGTGGAAAGGAGCATAAAAATCAATGTTGGTTTACACAAATCTGCGACTTCTGCTAACGACTGCCTTAAACAGGTCCCGTCGTATTTTGAGGTGAAAGGAAGCGACAAGGCAGCCGACGATTGAAACAAAATGAAGGAAGATTCTCCCGGTCTACCTCGAATGCAATACAAAACGTTTTCCTAAATGAAAGGCAGTGGAACTTAAAGTACGTGCACACAAGATGCAATAACTAGTCCAGATACGCCACAAAATTAATAAATTTCCAATAAGAATACAATCACTGATGGCATCAATCCTACAATATTCGTCAAAGTAGACAGAAGTGCACTCTGGCTGAAGTGATTTTTTGCATAGCGTCGTCTGAAACATTAAACTATTTTCGAAAATTTCTACTCCCGGACTTTTTGTCCTAATGGATTATCCATAACATAATGACAGCTTGTGGACGATATTGAGCAGATTCGTTTGTGATAAAGCAGCTAAATAAGTAGCTCATATAAAAACCAGGTTATCCTCATTATATAACCAAGTCAAAAACATCATTTTTTTTCTGCTAACTGTTCGACGACTCGATGTGGCTTTTATTTTTAAATAAAACACTTTCCAATATGTGCAGCACGTACTTTCTGAACATCGATTTTACTCAAAACCGTATCGTTCGGATTGTGTTCTGAGTATTCTTACAAAAATCTCATAAACAACCTAGGTATTGAAATCACAAACACTTCCCAAATGTTAACTGATGAGGTAGCTCATTTAGATGCAACCGTATCACTTAGACCAATGGCAGCAGTCTGACGAAAAGGAATGTGTTCGCAGTACTGTCATTTACATAAGTAGAAAGGCAGAAGTATTATGACAATGGATGGCGTTTTCATTATTGTTCAGCATTAATTTTACAGATGTACTCCCGCTATCTTCCGAATAGGAAAGATATAGCCGAAAAGAACGCTTTGGAGAATGAACATTCCGAATGAACATTCCAAAACCTTAGTGTAACTTTGGTAAGATCCATTTCACGTAGCAGCCACCGAACTCATTAGCGTGTTCTTCAGTGCACCGCCGTTTCTAAGTTGGTTAAGCCTTTTGTGTTATTCATTTCTGGTTGCTTTTGTAGCTGTGCTAGTAGTTCCGTGCAGATCCTTTCAAAACAACCACCCCTTACGGACTAAAATTTAAAGGTATAACTGAAGTGATGTTTGTTGTAATAGATTAGCCCAATCATTTCATCTTCCTCGTCTTCCCGCGTTTCGAATTTTCATATCGCAAATCCAGAACAAGTAACAATCATGGCATATTCAATTTAAACATGCTTTGACAATTAGTTTGACAAGTTCGATTGACGAGAACCACAGTAAGTTTGAAACTGTCTGCGTTCTTTGTATTTTGAATGCGAATTTGCGATCCTTATAATACCATTCATTTGAGTTCTTCATTAAACAATGTTGTTTATCAACCATTCCCTTTCAAAACCCGTGATAAATATGAAAGCGCATCTAAAAAGTAGACAAGGGATGTCCTCTGCTCCAGGGAAGAGCCAAGCTTGGTTGACTAATTCACAGTTAAAAATCTCACTAAAAAGCGGGTTGAGCATTTCTACCAGTCTATCGTTCAAAACAAAAGAGGCGTTGCTAACTTACTTCATCTCTATAGGCCGCAACTGACAGTGGCCCCGATGCTGCCATGACAACCGTGAACGATGTCATCTTCGGTCTCGTGGAACAGACTGATCACTCGTACAACATAATGTTTGCCACTGGTGCGCACGCTAGTGCCAATTGTCCTACTCCGGAAGAGACGTGGCTGCAAAATGTCAGATATTCAAGATCAACACACCGCGGGTTAACGGTCGACTGTCATAACTGTGCCTATTTAACGAACTACGGAAATGAGGTTTACGCTTCGCTGCAATGTCACAGGAAAATTGCCTTTCACAACCTGACCAGTGAAATAAATTGAAAATACCGCCGTCAACAGCCAATGATGCCAACACCTCGAAGACAGTTTCTCAATTCACAGTCATGACCTTCGTTCGATTTTTTTATATTAAATTGTGGGTCCAGATTATGTTAGGATATATGAAACGGACAGTCGAAAGGTTAAAGACCATCACGGACAGGGCGAAGCGGTGGGATGATCAAAACATGCCCTGCACGTAACCAACAATAATCAGGTTAACTTTTTACAGAGATGTTACAAATATAGCAAACGTAAGTTTATGTCTATTTGTGAGAGCTTAATAACAAACGCCAAATTATAACCCTTGAATCCGGATATAAATTTTTCGGCTTAGACTGCATTTCACATCTGTGAACCGTCTAATTGGAGACAGTGTAGATTACTTAACCGATCAAGCTACAGAGATGAGGACCAAGTGGACTTCTCTCTTTAATATCCGGAATATTCGGAGATCTTATGGAGCAAAAGCCACCGAACCAAATCGAGAGATTATTGCAAGAAGAACTTGCGTATTTCCGGCCTGTTTACTGGTTGGCCGACACTGTCTTCCTCTTTAGCAGACGCCAGAATATCACTAATCTTCTTCACAGCTGACAGCCGTTGTAATTAGAATAACCTTGCCGTTTTCCACTCGGTTTTCGGCACACTGTCCGGATTCGCATCCTTCTCAGAGGTGTTCTGGTGGGTCATGTTTGTTTCTCGAATGAACATTTTGTCGACCGAGAACAGAGGGTGTGCACCCAAGAATAGTTATCTTCGGGACTTTTCCACTTCAAGTGTTTTCGCATAGGGTTGACTGACTTGTCCTTTTTCATCCAATTATAAGAAGTATAGTAAATGCGGAGGGACCGTCGTGTCTTCCGAGGATCTTGGAATGGAATTTCTGTCAGCTGTTGAGCTAACTGACATTGCTCGTGCACGATGTTATCATCTGTTGGCACGCGTTAGACATGCTGTTCATATTTCTTATTTGGTGAACTTTCGTAAACAGAGGCACGCGATAAAAACCCGTCAAAGTACGGTCCATTTACCGATGTATAAACGTTTGAAGGCATTCCCTCACGTGATAAAAGTTAGTCATGCCATGCTGGAAACTCTGATCTGGGCTTTAAAAGAAAATACTCTTCAATCGACAGTTTAGACTTGAATCTCCCAAATGTTAAGCGTAGAAGGATGTTGATCAGATCAGCTCCGAACAATACTATCAGTAGTCATAATATCAAAGCATCGTTCAGTTATTCACTTCTCCCAAAGAAAATGCTAACTTTATTTATCATGCATCATAACTGAAACAAATAAAGTTTGGGATCCTTGCAAGTATTACGTGAAAGAATGAACATCACTGTTCCCGTTGAACGCATGAACTTTCCACTCTGGTCAGGATCACCCCCTCAACTGTGGGATATAAGTTACGTTACATGGTACTCAATAGTTGTTGTCGTAATGGTGTGGTGTAAGGCGTCACAATAATTTATAACTAGGACCATTGAAAGTGAATAGGTGAGGATGAGCAGAAACAGAAAAATGAAATCATTCATCTTGCAGGTCAGGAATGAAAAGAGCTGTCTAACCACAATTTCGTACACTCAACATTGAACGCTCTGAACTGGAACCGCTGTGTACTAGTTCACGTTTATTTTCGCAATGAGATGTGCCCTTTGTATAGAAGTGACGAAGATCTGAATCGGATCACACATCGTACCAAGCATACCATTCCGTGGGATATGCAGAAAATGATTATGAAACAATAATTCGAGGGCTTGAATTTCATGAAGTCGCGGAGAAAAATAAAGCCATGGCGTGAGATTGGATTCCGGTAGATGAAACATCTGACTGACCACAAGAGAGAACTTCGCGTTATGTTACATCAAGCTATAGACACATAAAACTATAAAAACACTCAGTGAGCTGTATATGAGTAGGGTCAGTGATAGGTTACATCACGCATATTTAACACCATGTAGAAAGGCTTATTCCACAATATGTGTATTGTTCCTATTATAAGCATGACAATGCCTCGTTTGGGGTCAACCGTACGCCTGCCAAAAATGGGTACTGTATGCGCGTAAACAACAAACCCTAAGGTAACAACCGGTCAGTTTTTATTTACCTCTTCCATAGCTATGGTTGTCAACCACTCTTTTGAATTACTGTAAAGACATAAATGCAATAAGAAACTCAGTTTGTCGGTGCTAACGTTCAAGTCGGCCTCACTGACCTGTTGCATTTCCAAATGATTCTAGAAGTGTTCATCAGTCTGCAAGTTCCAGGTAAATTCTGCCAAACATTTATGATTAATTTCAGATATAACAGAATGTTCATTATCATCCTTTCACTAGTCGTTCAATGGTCCTAATTTATTCCTCCGGAATTTCAATCAGCGATAAGAGAACGGTTTATTGATAGATCAATCAGAAACCTGTAACCGGTATATTACACCGCACAACCCGGAAGTGAACAGCAAAATAATTTCTTAGTTTACGGTATTATAAAACAACTGCGCAAACGTTTCTCCCATTTTAACTGTCCCCAAATTCATATCTCAACATGTAGACGGAGCCACACAGGTAAATATGTGCCATCTTTTTCCTGCAAACAGCGTCAGCATAATGAGGTTTCTCAGAACAATACCAAACAAATAATCTGGTATGTTAGGATCTCGTCTGATAAGCTGTATTAAAAATTCTCGAAAACCTCTGTAAACACGGGTAGCACCGAAATAATGTTGACAGGTAGGTTACTTCATTATCAGTAATTACACAGTGTAACTACCACACGTTTATAACCAACAGCCTTGCAAGAAGGAAAATGGCAAGCATTCTAATTTTAATGGTTTACACAAGCAATACGAGGTGACAGTATTAATCCAATGGACAGAGCATGCGTTTCTGACAATCACCCTCAACAACAATAATAAATATGTGGAGCGAACCAATGAATAACTGATACACAGTAGTGTGATTCAAAGAGTTTTTTCAAACCAAAAGTACAGTAGCTCTCGTGATAAATCCCTTGAAACTTAATGGCCATTTGTAAACAGTCGCGATCAACATGCTCCTATCATACGAGCCCTTAACGAAGTTAACCTACACTTCTCAGGCGCGGTATCCGGCTAGCAATTTCTAACAGCACATAATAGATAAATTTTGCATTGAGTATTACAGTAAAAAACATTTGTGCACTTTCTCCACAGGAACCGATAGCAACTAAAGCACTTAGTTAACCTGGTAATGCTTACTCACTCCAGCTTAGATTCACTGTATGGTGTTAAGTGTTGTACACAAACAGCCATTTTCGCAGATTTCTAAATCGCCGTGGACGACATCGTTGCAGTTAGTTGTCAACAGTTCTGTTCACTGAAGTATGTCTAACTGATAGAGTTTAGACATATTTGATGTTAATCTGATAGATGTGTTCAGTCAGGTTTATTAATGACCGTACCACAGACCAAGTAAACAAGTTTGCACGAAGCAAATTTTTAGTAAAAACGATGATAGTAACACGTGAGCAGAATGACTGAACACAAATAAAATGTGAAAAACACCTAGAAATAAACTGCAATATTAGAAACTGGTCATAGATTCAAAAACTGCCAATCGTTCCTTAGACAAGAATCATAAAGTTGAGCACAAACGATCAGATTAACTGGATAGTGCTTTGGAGCTACAAGGAGATAACTCAATCTGAATTACGGGAACCGAAAGCCCTATGAATAAAATTCACAAGCTGTTAGTCGCTGCAAATGTCGATCCATCCTGGGTCAGTTAAACTAACTGTCATTACAGGCTAGATGAAATGATATTTTTAGAGAATCAAGACTGATTTAGATGTCAGTTTTATTTCCGATTCGTATTTCACGTTTTTTGAAATACGGTGAGCAGCAATTCAAACTTGTTTGTGTACACCCCATCCATGATCTGCTACCTTTCTGTCGGCTCGGCTGCTCAGCTCTAGCCAGAAAAACCATCGCCAACGTTGTACCTGGTCTTCCTAGAATGATGACGTCCGCGGCAATTGGAAAATGTCGCAAGGTAACAAATTGGTTTAGTCGGTAAAGTATTTCGAAAAGGATTACAGGTAGTTGACACGATAATATCTGATGAATTAATAGATGAAGCAACTCAGATACGACGAGTGATTAACCGGAAGAGGCTGATAGAATGCACCTGTTCTGCCCAGTTCAAGAATATTTACGCACCGTTTAGTCCTGTTTCTCATAGGCTGACTGAGATTAATTTTACTTAAATTACTCCACTGCTGCATACAGATACACTGTGACTCTGTCAGGAAATGGTGGGTCAAAACTATTTGCTTAGTATGAGCGTCTTGATCGACCACAACGCAGCCAGTTCGACCCATTGCTCTGCTGAGAAACAGCCACATTTTTAGGAAGTAGAATGCAAGCGTAATCGCACTGCTTTCTAGCGAAAGCGTGTTCCGCAGAGCGTGCAATTCGCTGAACACAGGTAAAAATCTGTCCGCAACATTAGTAAACCAGAGAAGCAGCCACACTTGCTTACCACTAAACGTTTTCTTAAACATACGTCAATTATGGTACCTAAAAAACTTTAAAATGGACATCACTGTTTCCCTCCGATTTGAACATCCATCACGTGAAAGACATGAACTCACAGCGACTTTCCCAAAGACATTTGTGAAGAACCGGGCATTCTTGCAGCTGTACACGGAAATGAGATGAAATAAAAATCATATTAGTAAATTTGATCAGGTTAACAACAAGTAGTAAAGATTTGTAACGTTCCAAAAGTTTAGTCAAAAATAAGCCGAAAAGAACAAGATTGGCAGCAAGCGTGCTAATTGTAGAGGACAACGCACTCTAGAATCACAAAAATAAACAAACTAAATTAAAAACTACCGTCTTAACTGTACGCAGGGAATTCAAATGAACAAATCGTAAATTCAGGTCGTCACAACCGTGCGTAGCTCCGATCACTGCACAACATTCTGATGCGTGAATGTATTTGACAACCAACCTTTGTGTTTTATGTGTACTCAGAGATATTTGGGTAGAACATGTTCACCCACGGCAGATTGTTAAGCAGTTGTTTCAAACGTTCCTCAGGAACAGTTTTCGCTGATTGTCTCTAAAAGCCCGCCATTGCATTATCGCTCATCATCAGAGTGCTTATTGATGGAATCCCCACAGAATGGTTTAGTCCTGATGTCCCAGTTTGGCAATATGGCTTCCGTTGAGTTCTCGGTGAAGCACAGGGAATGTTTATAGATTTTTGAAAATAGGAAGCCATACTTCTGTCAAGTGCGTTCGGATTAAACGTGATTGGGGTACCAGTGGTTTTGGTCGAACGCTTAGCAGACGCAGATTGGATTCGACAGAAATCTGAAGTCTGTGTAGTAGTTCTCAGTAAACTCGATTCACAAGCAACGTGTGAGCACCAGTTTACTCCCTGTTATCAAAATAGGCTCGTGTTGTGGATGGGTTAAAATAATCGCACAATTCTGAATCGTTGTGAACAAGTCAAGGACACTGTCAAAGTACAGTACCTGTGATCTGATATGAGGAGCCTTCAGCATAGATTTATGAATGTCACTAGAGGCAAAGCCGAAATTTAGTGTGTTCCTTTCGGCCACATACACCAAAAGTGTTTTAGTTTTGCAGGTAATTGGTCTCGGAGAAGTGGACAGTCAGCACTTCATTTGGTCTAATTGAGCGCCGTCGGTAACAAGTAAGATGAGAAGTAACCTTCAGATCGGTAGTCCAGAGACACAAATCAACTAGAACATAGACAACGTGCACAGAATTATATAATGATGAATGAGTTATCTTCGTCTATTGCGTCTATTGCGAACTTACGGGTTACTCGTCGATAACCTACAAATAGCAACCATTCGCCTGGTTCCGAAAATAATGGGAGAACGAGAAGCAATTCCAATGCTCAACCCGATGTTTTAGTCAGTTACGAGATGTTGGCCACATTTTTTGACTTGCATAGTGCTATGCAGACCAAATTATTCTAAAATAGCTGGTAACCAGTTTGCCCGCAGTCAGTAAATACAGCTGATAACCAAACGTTTTTTAGTCGGTTCTTGGGAATTCATGAATGTTCCGTTGGTTTGTAAGCCAAACACAAACGGCCCGCTGATTATAGCTTATAGGTACTGGAATTGAACCAACTAGGAAGAATAATGAATTTATTTAGATCTTACTAATGATAAATGCCGTGAGCTCATCATCATATGCCGTAACTTGGCAACCGATTGAACAGCAATTAAGTAGTTTGTGATAATATCAACAGTACACATTCAATAGTAATCGATTCTGTTACGACACTTGAAAACTGAATGAATATAAATATTGCTGTGTAAATGAAAATATGTTTAGCAGGTTTTGACCGTAGTGAATGGCAAACGTGTCACAATATGAGAAGAAAAAAGACAACGTGTAAAGTGGAGGAAAGAGATCTGTAGAGGTGGAGAAGAAATCTGGAAAAAGCACAGAGAGACTTGTAACACGAGCACATGTGACCTCTGTTCTTTGGTATACCAAACATTTTCTTGGAATAAACGTGTTCATTATCCTTCAGACCCCAGTTGAAACCGGGAGCGCCTTACTGAGAGAAAGCTCAGTGTGACCGACTTCCTACTCGGAACCAAAGTCGACTGCTAATCACTGGACTGCTGCTTCCAATCGGAACCACCACACGCAAATAAAGCACGATGTGTTAGACGGTGAGTTGGCATTCGTGAGATGTGGCTAATACAACAAGCCTTCCAGACAAGATCAGTGCGCTTCGGGGTCAACAGAGTTTATCCGTTCCGGAAACACGTTGGAAAACCTCATCAGTGTTGATTTGGTGCATCAATCGCACGCTGCTAACGCGTCGGAGAGAGCGATGGCCAAAACTGGCACTCTACGAGCAACCCTTGCGCAAATGGATAAGGTTTCCAGCCGTACTACAGGACAGCCATTACATCAATATTGTACATTTACAGAATGACCGGGATCATGCGAACACCACGGGTAGCGAAAGTTGACAAACGCCATTCGAACTTATACTATGCGATCTTGCGAACTCCTCAAACATTTCACTGGAGCTGATACAGCTCCGGAGGAACATGAACTTCTCAGCTATTTCCCACGGCTCGCCAACAAAGGTGAAGCAAGGCGTAACAGTACCTTGCATTTAGTGATTGCAAAGGTTACACCAAATTGGCGAAATGAAACCGCTATTCTACCTAAGATGTTCTGAGCTCCTTATGACCCACAGTGTTTAGGGGGTTGTCTTCTGCATACTGTCTGTCTCAAAGTCGATTAGCTCGGAACAGTTTCACACCGTTCTATTCGCAGTCGGTCAGGACACACTCTAAAGTCTGGTCTAGTGAAGAACTAAACAGGAAGAGAACAATCTGGACAACGTTATTTCACCCTATTCGAGACGCTAGTAGTCATTGATACACTGCCACAAAACAACATTGCGAGGTTAGATGGTAATTTGCTTTTAGGATTTTCACTCAATTCTCCCAAATAGACTGTTCCAGATGGCACCTCTGTCAACCAACTTTAAGACCTCCGTTACGTCCAAGAAGATAATCTAAATGACTGGTGGATTTCAGTCATCCGGCGAAGTATGAGGATGTGGTGAGTACAAAAATGACCAAGGCGAAACAGACTCTGCTCCTCAAGGATGTATTCTTCGAAGATTTTTCTTAGCCTACGAAACACAACGGCTTGGAACACATTCGCCGCAATAGGAATCAAACTAATCCCTCGGTAATTTGCAAACGAAGTTTATGAGCCTTTTCGCAAACTGGGGTGACATTAGCAAACCCCAATCATTTGAAATAACTCCACTGATCCAGAGTTTCTGGAGCACACCCGCTAGCTTTCTAACAGTCTGGACCTCTATTTACAAAAGGTGCAGGAGGGAGTTCGCCCGGGAAGAGTGCCTTGTGACGACTTCGCAGAACATCTCTGCGACCAGTCGTCTATCTTCTTTATAGTCGTTTCGTGTGAGTTAGCTGGGGATATTTCAGCCCCATATATACCCCACAGTTTATGTCCAGTAATAGATAACTTCCCACGTTAACTACCGCGTTGGGACACTACACAAAGTGGACGGTACGTAGCTCCACACGTTTGAAATGCCGTCTAAAATGATACAGCAACATTGGTAAATGAATTGCTTTCAAATAGACGAGGGAGAAAGTCACCGGACGGTTTTGGTGAAATAAGTTCAAGCCTAAACACTTGGTTGAGAAGTGTGAAACAGCAATGATACGCGTGTACGGCCTTTATCAATCTCTGTGCGTAACTTTGTTCTTTGGATGGAGAATGCCAATAATCAGCTTTCCTTGTATACAACTAGACGGAGGAAATGTGAAGTTGTAATTTCACAGAACACATCAACCAGTGAAGTGTTTATATCCACACTTTACTAGCCAATCCTCTCATGATTACGGAGTTAGTCAACTCCATTTTAGCTTTTCTGTCGATCTCAGAAACCAGCAAAGCCGAACTCAACTGAAGTTTGTATTTATAAAAAATTCACCCATAAGTACCCTGAATGACAAAAAATATATTACAAAACATTGGCTTGATTATAAAAATATCACTAAGTTGGTTAAACCATATCCACAAAATGTGTTCCAGGAATAATTTACTCAAATTTTATTTTCTACCAAATTTATTTATTCACTCCTAGTGGCCGCAAACTTTATCAGAAGTTACTGTCAGTCAGGTGCCGCTCACCGCCGGAATGTCACGAAATGAAGTAAAACGAGAAAATTGTCAAAAAGAATAAAACAAGACTGTCCAGAAGAGCTAAAAATCGCATAAATGCTGTCAAGTCACTCATTGCGATATACTGTCATGTCAAATAGCACTTCTAACAAACGAATCAACTGATCACGAGGAATTTAGCCAAACAGGCGACATCTACCCAGTTTGCCCAACGGAAAAGTCAGTGTCTTCATTATATGACACCATGTTGTTGCCTGATCATCTATTTAGTTGTTCCTCTAAATATTTAACGCCCGGTGCGGGAATCGCTCAAATTGGATTCAGAGAACGTGGCCCAGACATTACAGACAGTGCTACCTGATCAATTAACCAACCGATCGCATAGTCGAGAACTTATAATGACTCGAACATTTTCTCAGTATGCTTCGAAGCTTTGAGCACTTTGCCATTGGATTTACCTAGAGATGGCTCATTCTTAGCTGAACAACAACCCGTGGCAGGTTGGTCGCAAATATAGTTTGTAAGTTAATAATACTCTGTTTACCGTGTTTTTTTGTTTAGTCACCATGTATCATATAAATATCACACCATTACTGGGCGTGGATAATGCTGATGAGTAGTTAGGAATTAAGTTAATTTCAGGTTGCACATCACTTAAGTTTGGCTAAAACCCTCGCATTCATATAAATGCTAGTCTATTACGGATGGATTGCAGGAACATTTGACCAGTCTGATCACAATTAACCAATGCTTCCAAATGTAGAACGACACTTCCGGTCGGCTGTTTTGAAAAGGATGCAACAGATGCAAACACCGGTTTTGTTAGAACTCTAAACTAGTCTGAGTCCCTCCATTAGTCGGGATTTACGATCTTCTCCACTCGGTTTTGAAGCCTTTGCTCTTACCGCTGCACCAATTTAATGGTCATATCTAAATTGCGGACGTAGTTGCTGGTGATTGTTTCGTTCGTCCAGATAGGAGACAGTGTAACCGTTCAGTTAATTTCTAAGTAAACGGAATGCCTTGACAGACAAGTTGAGTTCGTTATTCATTCAGTTGATGCGTTATATTTAGTGTAATCAAACACAGCATAATTTTCTTCACGTTCACACACACGATAGCAGGTATATTTACACTCAAACAAATTTGCATGATTTTGAAGAAAATATCAGGTTTCAACTTTTGCATTCAGCCAGAACCTCGTTTTAGTTAAAATGGACACTCCATAAACTGTGCTGATATCTGCTGTCAAAGTTTATAACGCTGCATTCTGTATAAGGCAAACTTATGAGATCTTTCGTATTCAGACCACAGGCTGCTTGCCAGTTGCAAACGCGTAACTTTTGTAACTATGAAAGAGTTGGTGTGAAATTTAGCGTAATATCTTTTATTTGTATTTACGGCACATATACAGTACAGTTTGAGAGTTCCTCTAATTTGGCAAGGGATCGGTTTGGTAATGTTCTGCTAGACGCGTCCACTACGAAGGTAACTTTACGCGATTCAGGGGTCAGCTGCACAACACTGTTTTTGAAAACAGTGAATGCAATTTCCAGTTTGAAACAGCTGGTTTCCTCTATAAATTTGAACAAAGCAGTAAGAAGACGGACAGTGGTAGATGCTAGCATTTCGTATTGCCTCTTCAGTACCAAATAACAATAACCAGGAACATATATATGACACTATTGTGGTGGGGGTGAAGAAATACAAGAAGAAGTGATAGAAGATGAACGATGCCCTCGAAATCCCAGTAAGTACGCTCTGTAACCTATCATTCCATACCACTCGATGTGCTACCGTTGGAAGCATTGTCGCCAGAACTTGATTACAAAGTTCATTCAAATAAGTTAGACCGGATATCAATAGAAGCTCAGTTAGAGAATCTTTTCGACCAGTTATTAGATTTGCATATTGCTAACCTGGATAATCATAACTGGTGTAAAACAAAGCTGATCGACAGTGCCTACGATTTCATTACATCATCAAGAGATAAATGTGCTCTCATAACTCATTATTTGAATCTCTAAAAGACCTGAGAACTAAGAACGTTGTCGTGCTGAAGCCAGATAAATCTTCCGGTGCCGTAGTTATGGATAAAGAAGAGTATACTCGAAAAATGTTGTCCATACTGAACGACGAAAGCAAATTCCAACGTATCGACAAAGTGGAAAAGGTGACTGATATGGAAGGCCGAATAATTCGACACCTTGATTTGTTGCTGCTACATCGAATAATTGATGAAGGTACTTTTAAATCTCTAAAACCCAGTGGTTCATCAACACCGCAACTGTATGGCTTACCCAAAACACAAACCGGGAGTGCCACTCAGACCGATTCTATCTATGAGCAATGCCCCACAACACAAACTGGCTCGATGGTTGGTACAGGCTCTGACGCCATTAAAACGGAAATTTGACACATACACTGTTAAAGACTGATTTGATTTAATTGAAGATCTCAACAAAGTCATGTGTTCAGTAGACATTAAATCACTGTTTACGAATTTCCCGCTGTGCGAGACGAATGTATTTTTATGCAATCTGACCGAGACTGAAGGTTTTGATATAAAAATTCCCACGGATATGCTTAAACTGTCTCTACTACTGTGCACGGAGAATATCAGTTTCAGTTTTCAGAGTAAGCCTTATTGACAAATAGACGGGGTCGCCATGGGGAGTCCATTAGGACCGATGCTAGCGGATTTTTTTCATGCTGATGGTAGAAAGGCGAATGGCTCAAGACATTTCGTCGCTGCCGTTGTACAAACGTTATGTGGATGACATTCTCATGTTTGCGCAATCTTCGCAAACGATCGATGAGATGGTAAACCGGTTCAACGTATGTCATTCTAATCTGACAGTCACCTGTGAGCTGGAAAAGAACGGATGCCTACCGTTTTTAGACATCCTCATCGGTCGCAAGGATGATGGATCAGTAAGAAGGTGTGTATCGAAAGCCCACCTGGACTGGTCAGTACACTCACTTCACAAGCTTTACACCAATGAAGAACAGGCGAGCATTGGTCAGAACATTGTTTATGCCTGCCAGACGCGTAACGTAACGTAAGCTACCGTTACCTTCGGTAAAAGGAGAGCAACCTATTGGCGCCAACTCACACTGTATTTATCAATTTGTGTGTAACTGCGGCGAAAGTTACATCGGCAGAACCGATAGGTGCTTGAACTCTAGGATGGAAGGAAATCTGCCGAAATGGGTTCAGGATGTCACTGGGCAGTCTAATTCTCGCATCCCGGGATCACGCAAACTTCCGGCTTTATCTATTGCCAGATATATGTTGGCCACCGGTCACTGGGTTAATCCCGAATCAATATTTAGGAGTACATTGCGGCACGCTAAAATCCTGTCGTTTCTTACGTTTCGCTGAGCAAGTCGCGATTAGTCGTCTAAGGCCAGCACTGTGTGTACAAAAGCAATTATAAGCAAGCCTTAGACTTTCATGGACCTATTAGTTTTGCGTTGTTGTTCACCTAATTTGCTATTTTATTTCTTCACCCTCCACCCCAATAGTGTCATATATATGTTCCTGGTTATTGTTATTTGGTACTGAAGAGGCAATACGAAATGCTAGCATCTACCACTGTCCGTCTTCTTACTGCTTTGTTCAAAATTTCAGTTTTTTATGGTTTTCATTAACACAGTTTCCTTTGCAACTTGAACTCCACAGGTTTTGTAGTTAGAAGGCCGAAAGCTCTGGTTGATGGTATAGTCTTCAGATTTTTACTCAAAGGATTTTCTGAGTTTTGGAAATCATGTGTTTGCCCTATATTAGATGAACTCCTCAATTTAAAATAGTTAATCACATACCAACCTATCGAATGCTTCCCAGTTGATCAATACAAAAAATTATCCCACACACATGAGCCGAAAAATGGTAGACTGCGACGTAATCCACGATTTTATCAGCTAATCGGGAAAAATCTGCTGACAAACCCTTTCAAAACCTTAACTTATGAAAGTTCATTTGCATACATGTGCTATATAAATGAGCACAAACAACTGTCCAGTCTACTTCTAGCCGGTTAATTGAAATAACTGAAAACGTACTCCCACGGTGTCCCGTTATGGCAGCGAATACAACCCGAGAGCCAAGAATGCTATAGGATGTAACACATAAACTCACGGTTTGATTAAGTCTTATGTATCATCTACAGCTATAGGTTCTGTATAACTGCATACAACTTGTTTAAATAATGTCAAGTTAATAGTGCACACTTCGTGTGTGAGCCGCATCTGTTCGATGTTTGTATCCAACTTATCAAGTAGTAAATTGTTGATGGTTACACGTTATGCGCCTATCATTCAAACGAGTTAAGTCAAAGTTTAATTTTTTCAATCGCTCACTGTGTAGCGTGGGGATCACTGTAGAAAGGACACCATCCACCAAACTGCGCGGAGTGGAAGACAAACTTTCATCCGATTTGAATAGCACTGGCAAAAAGCAAAATACTGTGTTATTGTCAATGTTTATACGTGAAAAATGTGCCTAACATTCAGTGAGTTAGAAAGTTAACTAAGTTAAACCGTTACCATACTGTATTGTTCACATTGAAATTGCTAACCAACTCCTATGCATGTTAAATATGAGCGTCCTCCGGCTGTTTGTCTAACAAGTGTGGAAGACACTGCATTTTCCGCGACATAATGTCAACAAATTTTTGCAATTACTCTTCGTGCGTACACTGCACACATTCAATCCTACTGTTTGGACGAATAGTCCATTTGGTTTCAGAAATTTTTACACTGTCTGCATCAAATAGTAATCCAGAAATTGTGTCAGACTCTTGTTAACCCTCATCGGTGGTATCGTGACTGGAATTTGAACTACGGACCATGTTCTCAACAGAAAACCGTGCTGTTCACTGTGCCACTGACCTCAAGTTAATTATGTGAGGACTACCACGCTTGTTTGTAAAACATATTCTGATTACCTTCTCATTAATGTAGGGTACATAACGAACGTTCAGTTAATTTAGACCGTTAATCAATCGATGATACGCCCTCAGTTAAGTAAAAACTACTCATTCTAATCATAGCGCTGAACACCGCTTGAATGTTGAATGAACAGCCAAGGGTTTTGTTATTAGAACCGTAACGTCACACCAGGGTGAGCGCAACATTCTCACAGTGATCAAACAAACTATTGTATGATGTTCTTTTTCATAGATGACTAATGAAAATTGTCACTCACTTTGGAAACCTTAATCAAGTCCGAGTGGTGCTCAATTTATATCGACTATTTACTTAATCGCTATCTTGCAATGCTCATTCATTAGCTGAAAGTCTAGAAAACGCCTTCCACAGACAATTGAGCGTTCGAAATCGATTTACTGTAAAGTGCATTCATATCACCCCGACCCTGTAATAGCAAACATTTGCGCGTGCATTTGACCTTCAGTTGTGTTTTTGAGTTTCACCTACAACAAACGAAATGGTCTACGTTTATCGCATTCAGCTGCTTGATTAAGTTATCACATGTTTTCTGTTTCAGTCACACAGGAACTATGGCTGCTTTTGTCATGACGAACCTCTCCAAGTGGCTCAAACCTTACGGAAAACCAGTGGAATATTTTGCAGTTTTTGCTGCACACAATTTTGCCCACGTCTTTCTTCTTCAGACAATGTATATTGAACAGTCATACATAATCGTCGATCAGAAGTCGAGTATTAAAGAAGGCTATATATATGCTATCATTTCGGCCACCGCTGCCATTCCATTTTCAGTCAAATGAAGTTTATCTATGTTTTACCAGCTTGCCAGACATCCCTTTTGCATCATTGGCACTCAGGTGTCGCTTTTATAAGAACTCACCATTGTTGTATGTCCGAACCGAAGTTTTTTCTACAACTTCCGTGCTTATGAGACTAACGTGTTAATCAAAGTCACTGAACTTATAATAGGCATGACCAAAATACCTCCTACGCAAAAACTCGACCACAATCTTATGTATGCATTATTCAGGTTGTCTGATCATTCCGAAATGGGAAGTAAACAGAATGGCTCTGTCCAATCAAATCGATAGTCTTTTGAGCAGAGCCTCTCACTTAAGTTGAGATTACTCTCTTCATTTAATCAACAGAACATGGCTTGATTATTTATTAGAAGTTCTGGGTTTCAAGGATGTGATCAGATATGGATGGTGTTCAGTTTTAAATAATCCGATGTGAATAGTGCTTGCAGAAAAACTGTGTTCCTCGCATTACCTACCTAATCAGTCAAGGAATGCTCCAATCAGGTTTTATTTATGTCCAGAGTGAACAAATTTTCCAACAGCACTCAATATCCTACTGGAATAGGCTTCCGGTACATATATATTCCAATCAGATCATCCTGTCTTCGGATGGCTAGAATGCGCCGTAAAGAAATATGATCGATCAATCCGTCGTTTACAGATACGTATAGGGTGAAACGGAATATACATAAAATGAAGAATGTCTCAAGTGGATTAATTACACCGTCGAAACTACCTAAGGTGTTATCCAAATACTTCTAAGCCCGCTTTAAAATACTTTTACAAAACATCAGTTTAGTTGCAGCCACGAGGAAGGTTGTTGAAATACAACCTACTATGCTGCAAACTTCGCAATATCTTTAATGAAAGTTTGTTTCGTTCCTGAGGTCGCCTCAAAAATTGTCGTTCATCTGCCACACCCTCTCAGGTTCTCGGTCGCGTTAGCTGTTTAAGCCTCAAGGCATAAAGTTTGATTTTCGATTGTTTGTTTCAGTGTTTAAGACTGGTTGTGCATCCACGCATTCACGCATTTACACAATATATCCCCAAAGAAAATCGTAAGTTTTAACTTTTCTACCATAGTTTTACAAATTCATTATTACATTTTTTTACTTGTCTACATGATTCTGCTTCACTTCTTTTTACGTTGAAGCAGGAAGTGAGAATCACTTTTTGGTGACCGATACAAGAAATTACACGTTCGTATATTCCATGAACGTATAATCTACTAAGACTGAATTTAACTAAACTTAAGAGAGCATTTCCCGTGAGTAGCTTAGCACACTCACGTAGATTCGTAACACAAGCAAGGCTAGACTTTTGCAAATGAAGCCAAACGTTGGTTACGTAGGCGGCATTATCATTATCATTAACAGTCAACCCAGATGGCAGTCAGTCAGTGTCTCAATGATACCGTATTGTCATACAAGCGAAGATGAAAAACAAACCCAAACTGGGTAACACAAGAAAATTGGGGAATAGAAACCTCTTGTCTCCACAAAACCATCAACCTTAAGTCACATTAACTTTACAAACAACTAAATTACAAACATAGCCAAGACAGCAACAATGAGTCATTCCTTCGAGGTTTTCGTCAGTTCACTTAATTAATTTCGCTTACCGCACACAACATTCATCCAAACAACGACAACGTTCACGCCAATGAAGCCGATTGTTGACTGTCTCTTCTGTCACCTGTGGCTATCGACTGACGGAGTCATGAGCCTCTCAACGCCAGTTCCACATTCGTTCAAATCACGCATCGTGTCAGCCGGCTGCAACGTCGACACAGCAATGCTGGGCATGACAGATGACAAGTTGTTATCATTTGTACTTAGTCAAACCATCTAAATCAATGCAACAGTATTAGTGGAACAAATAAATTCACGTATCCAAGGTTACCAAATAACCTGTTTGTAAACTTGTCATCGTTAAGGCTTTGGTGATGCTAGTTGCGAACGGCTGATGACAGATTCCAGTGGCAAAACTCCGAACTGTATTCGTATTGTCTTTTGTGGCACCATTGAAATAAACCTACTGTTACAGGCGCTTCGTGCATCTGAAGTATGTGCTTCAAATTGGTACCTGTCTGTCATTCGATATGTCTTGGATTTGCGCGTACTGCACAAGCTTTGAACAGACATGTGCTTTGCCACTAAAAGTCGGATACAACTTTCTAAGCAAGACGAACCAGTCGACAGTCTTTAAGTTTACACTATATTAGAGTAAGTCTGCGTAACCACTACAAGCTCGAGGACTGGCTATGTTTTGGGATTGCAGAAAGTATCCTGAAAGAGTTGACAGAGCACAAGGTACTTGCTTATGGTAGAGTGAGTCACAAACTTATGTGACTACGTGGAAACCATTGGAATAGAGCTTGTAAGATTTAAGCTGTGTGTGGTCGACCTGGTAATCTGGAA
>LOND01002531.1:32648-53058 GCA_014220965.1 Paragonimus kellicotti
TAATATTAATATTAGATGTTTTAGCTATGGAACCTTGCTGATTACCAAATTTATCACTATTTGCACTCGCATACATAATCTCAAGTGGAGCTATAAAAATTGGTTGAAAGTCAGTCCAAAGGCTATTGTCCATATTTTGTTGTTTGCAAATATGTGATGTTGATTTACTGGTCGCCGATAAAGAGCTATTGGTCAGCCAACTGCAACAGCAATAATTACGCAAAATGTGCGAATATTTTCTGGCAAGAAGCAAACTCGAAGCGTCGACTTCTGAACTGAATGGGTTGGAACACTCCTGGAACCGGCTACACCTGTACGTCGACATGTGGAGGTGCAAAACAGGCTGTGACCTCGAAGACTGCCATTTATTCTAGCGGACCAGAAAAAAAGCGTGATTCGGCTGACAAACGCAGGTATTCACATGGAGCGAGAACGATTTATCAATTCACTGCGGCGGGAGGTATTTCAGCCCAAGATGAGAAAATATGTGACCGATTTCTTTCGGGTGTGCCCCAGTTATCAACAGAACCGATAAGTATTGACAACACCACCAGAGCAATTAATCATAACGGAGTGGATCGCGCACAACTGGGGCATGCACATGTTTCATCCACTGCCGATAGTCGCTGCATGGTTGTAGTGATCGAACATTTCACACGACGGATGGAATCCTTTGCCACAGCAGATCAAACGAACCAGTTGGACATTAAAGAACTTGCTTCACTTAATGAATTTTGCTGCGATATGGGTAGTGCCATCTAAAATGGTTCAACTACTGTCGAATTATGCGAACAGACGTTCAACAGATGTATTAAAGAATAGTTACCCAACAAAACGATAACCTGGGAGATGTTAAATGACACATCTATGGTGTAGACCTAGTTCCTCTGGACGGTCGAGTTACTTACGTAGAAAACCAAAGTGTAAACTTACAGCATGCGCATTTGTAACCACCGATTAAGCGTTCTCAAGGATTTAAGCAAATTACTTCGACGAAAATACATCGCCGGATTGGGATAATCACTGAAGTGAATGGCATGTAACTCTAGAAAAGCGGTAGACAGAAATTAACCGTTATGCCAATTCAGTGGAAAGTTGCAACGTCGATAGCGATGCTAAATGAACTCCTGTGTATATGGAAACATTTTAAATGTCAGACGTCAAATAGTTCCTTCAAAGGGGTTGAATTACATGAACTGACCAAGTTGGAACAGACAAAGTTTGGTGACACACTGGTTCCTTGTGAACCCACGAATGACTAGCTTAAGGTCGGTTTACACAGAGAAACATAACACTGGCTTTTACTTGGTATTCTTAAAAGGCTAAAGTTTGTTATGACAGTCATTGGCAGAAGTGAGCTTATGTATGCTTCTCTTTGATATTCAGCAAACTAAGAGAGGTTTGCTCTCAAAGGTAGTATGGTTTATTGCCCTTTGCATTCCTGCGGCTCTACACAATGTAATCAAAGTAGCTGGTAATGGAACATCCGTCTGGATGTAAGCAGTTCTGGGAAATAAAAAAACAGGAAGTGTATTGCACATAGTGCTGCATGGAATATGCATTGGAATAGTGAACAACATACCATGCAGCATGCACGTAATTTCTATTCGGCTATTGAAGTAATCCCTGTCAGATTTTGTGTAGGCAGTACTGGGGTAATTTGGGCTGTTAAAGACTGAAAAATGCGGTTTGAACGAAGGCGTCATATGCACTGAATTTTTGTGATACAGCCTCTAACAGCTTCAAACGTATCCTCAATGAAGAGGGACATTTTCTAGGACAACAGGCGTATTCAACACGCAGCGAATTTGTGTCGGAAAGAAAGGCGGCCACTAGTCAACATCTACGGGTGAACGAACCAGTTCAGAAGTGTTTTAAAACATTATACAAAGTTCTAAGATCCTGGTTTGTGTTTATTCTCGTGTAACCAGCCGAGAACGCTAGATCAGAAAATGAGAACATGTGCAGAACTGCAAGTTCAACGGCTCGTGTGATATTACCCTGACAGCCATCGCAAGCCTCGTAATCTGTAACTGGGATAGATCAATATTCAATCAGTCACATTCAGCAATGCTGCAATCTTCAATTTGGAGAGATTTAATTCAAAACATTTGACGAGATTATTAAAAGTCCAAGACGATTTAGAGCGAAACCAGTTCAAAATTCATCTAAGGTGACGGTTCCTGTGCGTTGTTCCATCCGCTTGTCACAATCGAATGATTGTTTGCATACAATCTCTTTTGGACATTCTACACAGTTGCTTTGGTTGGTAAATATGCTTGTGTACTGGGGAAGTACTTTGAAAGAAACATATTTTCTTTCAAATGCAGTTATTTCGCGAACAGCATTTTATTCAATTACCGACTGAGGATAGTTAGCCAATAAACGAATTGTTTATGGAACAATGTCGCACTACTGCAATTGCACACAATCACAAGCCTACGATCTGTGCTATTAAACAACAGATTTGGCGAATCAATGGAATCACAGGAATCCGTTAATCTCCAAGGCCGAAGAAAACTTAAATTTGTTGTTTACACCTGGCTCTGCTTAACGGTGTATAACAGCATGAGTAAAGCAGAGGCCAACAGAACGAACAAAAATAGAGGGTTATGTTACAGAAATAGCAAAAGCAGAGGAGAAGGAGAATGGAAATAAGATGAAGTTTAGTAAGATGTAATCAGAGAAATCTGACTAGAATATGGTGATCATGTATAAATCTGTCGTACTTTAGCAAGACCATAATTTGTGAACATTGATATTTGAGGTAGTACATCACTTCATGTTATATTGATGATCAACCCGATTAGAAACTATAAATTATGTGTGTAACTACTGGACATATTTCAACATCGAAAGAAGGCTGACTATATTTCAGGCAATTCAACTTCAGGTAATAATCTGAAGGACGGAATTGCGCAGTGAGCTCATGAATATTTTTTCATGTATACAGTTTTAACGTAACATTTTATGGTTTAACAAAGATAGTGCTGACGGGATAATTGTACGTGGACAGCTGACGTAATTAGAACAACCCACCTCAGCTGTAAACTGATTATGACAAGAAGACATTGTTTGTCACCGTGCGATTAATATTTTGCGTAAGGAATGGTAAACAAGCGCACGGATTCAAATCAAAGTGTACTAGTAAGATAAATTGCAACTGAAAACACTCTAATTGAAAGGTTAGCCTGTTAACAATCACATTATCTTCTTTGAAATCAGGAGGCAGTAAGGAGGCGAACTAAAATCTTCTGAAACAAATTTTTGATTGCATAAAATAAAGGTTAGCCTTTCTCCTCCTGAAAAAATTAGTTAACACGCAACCTGTGATCGACTGACACAGCAGTCAGATGGATGTCAGTGTAGCCCAGCGATGAAAACTGTCAATATTACTACACCAGTTTCTCCGTTCAGTAATATAATTCATCATTCACCAGAGTTTTCTGCAGTCAGCTTGCAACATTACTGAGAAATTTGTCGCTGTTGTAGTTCAAGAATGCATAATAAAAATACCAAGAGTGCTTTAAAATGTGAAACTTAAGTTAACCCTCATCAGTCATGGGGGTATTTCATTAACATTCATATTAAAAATTGGTCATTCAAACAAGCAATAAACCACGCCAGTTCTATTATTCACAGAATTGTATGAATAGATCTGTCGAAGACCTTAGGAAAGTTTAGAAAAGTTAAGCCTTTTTGCTCATCTCCATCGATTGTACTGATCTATTCCTCCCTGGTTTAAAGTAGCTTTGAAAAGTATGAACACTCTTCCCGTATCCATTCTTATCATCTGGCAGCAGCATACGTTATACATTGTAGGTGTACAACTAGTCCTCCGTTGTATTCTATAAACTTTAAGATAAGGTCAAATAAGTTGGTTGGTTTGTGGTATGCGGGCTCATTATGATCAACCTTTTGAAAACGTTGAGTTCACTGGTGGTAATACAGGCCTTTAGTGGCATGTCTTGGATCGGAGATCGATCGAATAACCCGCTTACTGGACTAGGCAAATATTTGTGTTTCAATGAATACAAGCAAGGAAATAAAATTATGATTAACGGTTCGTTATCAAGAGGCTTAATTAGATTCCGAAGCTTGTCACACGGTGTGATCGTGTTGTCTTGATGGGATTATAAGACTTGTCCAACGAAAGGCTCGTCGACAAATCTACCACACATTGAATTCACCGTAATCAATACAATCAACCAGTAAGGTGAAGTAGAATCAACATACAAACCACTATGCTTAAACGAGTGCAATAAAACAGTGGATTTTTGTCCTAGTAAATTAGTAACGCTATGTTACGTAACAAAGCAGACATTGAATCATATTACGGGAACTGCGTTACCATGGGGATGTGCTACAGCAAACGGTAAATGGTGATGGGGTTGAAGGCAGCACACTGAACTGTTTATCGCTCCTAAGATAGAGCCAGATATTTGCTGTTGTGCTTAACTTCATGTTATGGCTTGAAAACTTACCATCATAATATATTGCTGGGAAATCTTTATGTACACACAGAGTGTACGCTTTTAGCGTGTACGGCATGTTTTACTGGAAATCCTTCATCCTATGCTGATGAGAGGCAGCGTGAAAATTATGTGAATACTAATTCTTTTAGTGAAACATTAAGGGTAAATCGTCCATGAAATTTTATCCCAGTTTCCACTGTTCCAGTTTGCAGACAACAACTAACCTGATATCCCTAAAAATGTGAATAATGAAAGGTGCTCAAGCTGTAGGCAGCAATATTCACCACTGCAACTATGACGGAAGGTTTTATGAGAACTTGTATGATAAATATTTCGATTGTGAAACGGATGTTCGAACATCGAATTGCATGAACGCTATATCCTTAATAATGCCAAACTAATTTGACTGCCGACCGCAGATGATGGTTGGTTCACTTTAAATCAAGCAACGTTATGCTGAGATAAAATCCGCCATATCAGTGCTAGAAACATCTGTACACTACGCGTTTTCCAGTTTAACTGAACCCAAAGATACGTTTTTCTTCCAAACTGAGTATGGTTGTTAACATCTTTCTAGGATCCAAACTGTGGAGATGAAGATAGAAAATTTCACCCTTCACCTTCATATGTGCTCACTTTAGCCCTATAACAACGATGTGGTCTAACCGAGAATAAATTTGACGAGTATACAACATAGGCGTCTGCAGAGTTTCAAACGTTCGAGTGCACGCTAGACAATTCAAACTTTTAGGACCGTTCTCTTACATTAGTGCAGTCCTGAGTACTACTTTGTGGTTTGTTTATTACAATGCGCTCATTAGCCTCGTAGTTCCAGTTTACCAACCTTATTCAACCTAATGACAAACTTATTAAAAACCTCTTGTTTCATGAGTGGTAAAAAAAGGTAACACGTGAAACGTCCTCCTTACTCCATCATTACCGATACTCAAATTACCAGCCCAACTTAAAATCGAATGTAAACGAATTATACGTTATCCCACATTGATCTATAAAAAATGATGTTAAACTTTTCCCACGCAAAATATTTTGCCAAGCTATCGTACAGCGGGGCAAACTGACATGACAGTGATCAAATATCCACAGTAGCTAATACAACGAAACACATATTATATGTACAACAGTATGACATACACATTTCGCACGACTTATGTCCATTTCTAAAAAATGTGTCGAACTGTCTAAAGGGTTGTTGTGTAAGTACATTATCTACCTTGAAACCTTCATAGGTAACACAATATGAATCAGGTCAATGAAAGGGGTAGAGGTGAAAAGAGACGTGCTTCTTTAACTCAGTATTGTAAAATACGCTTTGGGAAATGCGTGAATTCAATCTTCTGTATCTTGCAGACAAGCGATAAGCAATGACTCAGAAAACAATATAACTGTAGGAAATAACGTCAAATTTTATGGTCAAAATGCTTCGATGGTATTCTATATTCCCTCATTACTCATTTCACAGAACAGCTTAGGCCAAACCATCGGTAATTGATCAGACGCTTTGTAGACATAATTTCAAGAATATAGGATAAGTTAACATGTGGAAACATATCGTTTTCCTACACACGTCGATACGTGTTGGTGTTTGGTGGTTTAAGACATGATATCAGACTTGGTAATAACATCGATTCGAATTGGAAACTGATATAAAACGGAAAGGATAAAACATAACCCTGAAGTTTGATAGTTGCTGTTTGTCAGTATCAATAAGGTTAAATAATTCTGCCAAGTTATGGCTGATCCTGATCGGTTACTGCTTTCATGGGGATGCTTGGGAGGATGCACTAATTCCACTTACGATGGATAAAAAACGCATTCACGTAATATCCACCAAAACATCCGTTCAATGAATAATGCTTGTGACAAAGGCATTTAAGCATATCTGCTTGTGGTTGTATGAATAGTGATCGAGGATGCAATGGTTCCAGGCAGTACCATAAGGGTTCTTGATCTCAGTCCTGCGCGGATTATCTTCACATAAGAAATACAAAGTGAAACCAAAGTTTTCTCGGAAAGTCGACTTCAACTTTCATCAAGCCGCTTGTCAACCAAACTTCGTCTGATGTGCTAACAATTTTCCTAAGTAGGAAACCATAAAGTGCGTTATGAATATTTTACGTTTGGTGTTAGAAAGCAACAAAGTATAGAGCCGACTCAGAATAGGCATACACATGCACACTGGTAAACAGAGCACATAGTCAAAGCCAGGAAGTACTTTTGGCGTTTCGAACCTAACAAGAGAAAGTGCATTGAACTCGTTGCTTGTTTGGTGCATTTTTATGTACATGCACTCACTTCCGATAGTTAGTTATCTAGGTGATCATTTCTGAGCATAGTATGTACTTCCATTAGTCCAATTTCATAAGCATCCGTTTTATACTTAACTGTTCAACTTGCTCAGTCAATATATTTCGAAAACTTTAGAGTAAACAGTTAGCAACGCACTTCATATGAGCTCTATTTGAGAACAGCACCTTTTTGTTGTTGTAGGTCTAATAAAAATTTTGTACAATGCTTGTTGGTTAACCACAACATTATGATTTCAAATCAGGCTGACGGACAATCTTGACAGTAAGTGACAGTAAGTTCCAGGTCCTGGTGATCAAGCCCAAACTCACTGCTTGCAGTTGACAAGTCGGCAGCTAGTCCTTGAACTGAAATTTCAGGTACCAGCATTGAGAGATGTTTATGCCACGGGTGGGTTGTCTACTGCTGAGTGATTGCAGGTATAGTCTCCCATATAACTTGCAACTGGGAAACCGTGGTTTATTGCTCTATCACTCATTATCAAGCAGTCAACATGCCTTGGTCATTCTTAACTACCATATCGATCTCGACTGAATTGTCTTGAATCGACTGAAGCGGTAACTTACAGAGGGCGAGCAATTCAGTATTATTCATGTAATCACTCAGCAATTAGAAGCAAACAACCACATAATACTTCATCTAATCCAGAGAGTGGCTATTTAGTCACTGCCTACATATGGTTTAACAAGTTGCGAGTGTGAATTACAGCAATACTGTTTAGGGTGTGAGTCAGATAACGGGTGTTAGTTGTCAGTTTTGTCGCATTTCTTTAGCAGCGCTTAGGCCTATACTTTAGTTCCTATATATTCTCGTATGAGTTGAAACGAAAACTTCAAGTTAGAGTGATAACGAAGCGTTCGGCTGCTTAATAGCCACTGATTCATTCTTTAGGCTATATGTGAGTTACCGTTACTTTACTGAAACAATCAGCGAAAGTCAAATAAGATGCTATCAAGTATAGGAACGATCAGTTTACTTTTCATTCAGGTTATTGTTTTTACTTTCTCTTTCAAAGCGATGGCTCCTAAGACTTTCACAACTCCACTTCCTGCATATTCCGCACTCTTTACGCAAGGTACGACAACACTAATTCATATCGTCCGACTCACTGGACTCACTGGAAACGGCCACACATATCACTGGGCTTCCCCCCACTCAACACTTTCGTTGTTCTACATATTAGTTTCTCAAGAGTGATGATCACTGAGGGTTTCAGCAAGCAAATAACGACTAACTGTTTAGTGTCGTGTGTACTGCAAACTGGGAATTCCACCACCAATGTTAGTCAAGTGGCACATGACCTGTTGCGGCTGGCCGATGTTTCACTTTGTGACGCTGTTCCACCTTGATGTGTGTATTTCTTCCACTTCCAGTTCACTTACTTTCATTGCCATTTTCTTAACATGTGATTGGCAATTTTCAATGTGGCTTACATATCTTCAACAATCATATGATTTCTCCACTGCCACAATCTGTTGTGCACAAATCTGAAATTTCGCCTCGAAAGAACTCCGGCGGTTCCCTTTTATCGACGTTTACAGAAGAGTTTGTATTCTTCTAGTAAGCTGACTTTGGATCTGCTTTATGTGCCAAAGTTGATTGACTTCATTTCACTCGTCGCTACTGTGGCCGCTTTAGCTGGGTACACATCGTGGCACACTTCTATTCCATAAGTTAAAAGTCGGCCTACTAGATGGCCTTATATGTGAAACATCTGTCTTTTGGCAACCATCATTAGTTCCTACTATATTGGGTGATTTTTTGATAGACTGTTGTCAGTCCTCGGCTGTCACTGTTCAGTCAAACGTAACATCAGCAACTCCCCATACAAAACATTGTCTGGCTTTTTGCTTACAACCACTCGGCCTTTTGACAGCGAGTAATGCATGACTTGCTAAGCAATGCAAATCTGCCAGCATTTCTTTCACATGCCATCAAACTGACAGTTATCGACTGACAAGTTTTTGGGAGGTAACGAAGGCAAAACAGTAAATAACTAGACAAACCTTTCAGATTTACTCCTAATGCTACTACGAACAGCGTAAAAAGAGGAATTAATAATCCATTATGTGAGTGTTAGCTTAGGGACGGAATGCGCAAACAACTGTAACATACAAGCCGGCCGTTTCTACTCTGATTGTCCGTTACACTTGCGGACCAACTTTGGGGCAACGTGGAGACACCGGGGACAGCGTTCTTCCGAAGTAGGGGTTCCAGCAACAGTCCTGTAAAAGGAAACAACACAAACAAGCATGAGCCAAAGGCTCCAGTAAGCCATGCACACGACTCACACAAACGTAAACCGGAATGACGTCAACACCACATCAGCATGCCCTGCTGCGCAGCTCAAATTCATTGTGTGCGTGTTTACTGGTTTCGAACGCACGCTACACAACTTCCATACTGAGGTGGCTGCAAGTTTAAGAAACGTGAAATGGTAAGTGGACACAATTTATTGACTGCAAAATTTGTCGCCCGCATCAATAAAGCGGCTCAGTGTGATAAACACTACCTGCTGCTCATTAGGGGCGATGGATTCCATTCATGTGTTAGAATTAGTTAATGGTTCCGATATGAAAATGGACCCTGTGCTCAACTGTCGTACCAAACAAGAACTGCCTGAAACTGGAGGTCATCATCAAAACCATAGCCACGTCACCATCACCTTTTTTGTTATTAGACTTGAGGTATAGAGTTTGAGTTATTACTGGTGACCTGAACGATCTGTACACGAAGGTCTACCTAGCACAATGAATGCCATCTGTCAATGCGTACGCTGTGCGGTAATGAGTGCTGTTATCTGGATGGTCTCGATTACGTGTGGGGGCTGTTCTGTTCCCTCTCACCATCGCGCTGTGAACGATTAGGGACCGTTAGAGTGTGGCGTTACAGTGCGAACAGCAGCGTTACTGACTACGACCTCAGAACTTACAAAGTAGTTTTCTGTTGCAAATATCAGTGTTGGTGAATTGCCACACATGATCCATTTCACTAAGGTAAACTGTAAGACAAATCACGACATCTTAGAAAGGTAGAAGTTTCTGTCGAGAAAGCCGGTGTATTTTATTGTTCACATGTCTGGGTGCAATGCGTTCCAGTCCATCCTATATTGCCAAATGCTTCGTCAACGAAGCCACAAAACATCCTGGCAGATAGGCGTGAAAACGTCAATTCATTTGCATTTGGGTGCTTTAATTTTGCATCTGGCAAATTTGTATTCTTTGGTTGCGAAACGTTTCAACATCCCATAAAGACGGCTTGTCTAAACTGCTCACCTATTCGGTAAGGCTCAATGGTTTCGAGGCCACTGACATACATTAGCCGTATTTACTGTTCTGTACAGTCATGATGATTTTGTAGCTGTTATGAACAGTCACGAGCCTGGTATTTTTGATTGCGCTTTTCTGGTCCGCTCCTGACTGATTAAATTGGACTCAAACCAAGCCAAGTCACTCGTTGATCATGTAGTCAGTCCACTTTTGCAATGACCGACGGCCATGACGGTAGATTCCCATGACGAACCGGTTATTGAAGTTAAGGAACAGAACAGGAATTGTGGCAGCTGCTTTTGTTTAGACTGTGCGATTCAGCTTGTTAGAGGCGGGGACACAACAGTTTATTAAATGATAGAGACATGTGACGTTAAGTCGGACCCGCTCAACTTACCACTACCGCCCGCTTAAAAGTTGAGACATGTCCAGCTTTGTTTCTGTTTCCGTTGCAGCGATAACATCTGATATGTTGAAAGTCAATACTGAACTTCGGATTTGTTCCTATAACAGTTTTCTGCCAGCTGTAGGCTGCGTAGTTTGTTTCGGTCAGTGGAAAGGACAAGACACTTTATTCTTTCACAACCCCAGCAACTGAAGAGCAAAAGTCATGGTGTGCCTGAGACACAAGGTATTAATAACAATAGTCATTATTAATCTTGCTGGAAAGTTAGCCAGTGATCACATTCTGTAACATTCAATGAAGATTAGGATGTGTGGTTAGGATTCTTGGTTAATTCAATTATAAAATGGCCGGGATCGTGTAAACGTTATGCTATATAGATGGTACAAAATAGGAGTAGGGCCAACGGCCTATAACTAAAGTTCATCAGAGCAGAAAGAAGACATATATTGCGATATGTTAACATTTCATTTACTCTCATCAGTCGCAAACGTAAAACATGCCAGTTATATACATCATACAGATAAGGACAAACAGGGACTAGACACGCCTACAAGCACACCAAGTATTATGTAATCACGACCATGGCAACCTTTGTGTTGGAATTTAGTGAATAATGTGGGATTACATCGAAAGATACGCGAAAGTTGACAAACGGTGTTATCTTTGCAAAATAATGAAAAAAGATCTCGTGATCAGAACTGCCGATTATTTTGAGTGTTTCGTGATAATGGAATAGGTCAATACGGTATGAACCAAACAACAGCAACTAGGAGTTTCCTTAACCAGTATGATTATTTGCGAAAAATCCCATTCAATTTACATTTGATGTATTTCTTGTCCAAGCCAACCCAGTATTGCGCTGCAAACCTGTAGGAATAAACTCTTTGTAGACCAATTTGTTTCAATAATTTTAAATTGTGTGATGAAAGAAGACAGTCAAAGGCTAAATGAAGATTGTTACACACAATAAATCTATCAGAGTTGAAGATTTTATAAACAGTATTATTCCAGCTTGGATGATAAATTTAATCCAGACACGTTGTAAAGAAGAGTAAAAATGATAAATGAAGAATTAGTTCGGTCCAAAGTGACCATTAGTTGAAACAGAGGTTCAGAAGTCCACAGCAACATCATTGTTTGCACTGGTCTTTGAACGCATAGCATGGAAATGCACGGGGCAGCCTGAATTGATTAGCTCGCCCTAACCCTATGTAACAAAGACACATCTCCCACGCTAGCACTCCGCTGTGTTTTTTTGTGTGTATGTGCATTGACTACAAGTCTATTCATCCAGCAGAAATGAATCGATTGGCTATTGTCTAACTCTTTTCCTAATAGAAGCCATCGATCAAGTGAATTCTGACTATTCACGCCTAATTAACCGTTCGCCAGTTCATCTCGTTCAGCACAAGCTCCTCAAGATAAACATGTCGATGGTCGGGGACAATCGTTTGGAATTTAGAAGACGGACTGGTACAGCATTATTTCCTCACAAGAATTTAGGCAGAATAAAGTGTATATAAGGTCACATATGTACAATTCACTTATATAGTATGAACAGGTGATAGTGATTCGGTCCATGGTTTGATCGGCATTAGGTTACCTAGGATAGTTGGCTTGGCATCCTTAAATCAAACTGCCGTAAGCCTGACATACAAATCTTGCTGCGAAAGAATTTACTGCTAAACGGTCCCCAGTCCAGCGTGGTGGAAAGTTTGAAGAAGATAATGTCCTTTTCCATCTCTAATGTCCTGTAAGCGTACTTCGGTTATCTCACAACGGAGAAAACCGTGAAGTCATACTTAATGCGTTGTTCAGTTTTTGTCCAGATTAGGTATTTATAATCCTGTATAAAGTTGGGAAGTACGGTGACATGAGGTGAGTTCATTTGAAAATAAGTTAACAGAGGTTAAACTGTATTGAGCGAATGCAATCAAGGTGATCGATACCAAGAGATGCAAGCACATAAATAAAGCTTAACTGATCAGCGCATGTACCGTTCTGCGATTAGTGTTCGGGCAAAGCATGTGAAATGAAAAGAAAGATGATGGGGCACTCGAAGCACCGTGGAAGCTGTAAAACTATAGGATTTATTAAAATAAGTGATTCACTTGTTCACCCAAATCGTTATCGATGTGGATAAGAAAACGATTTGTCGTATGCTTTGGATCAACCAACGATACATAGACACTAACATTGAACAAACTTAATTGTAACTGGAACTTTCGATGTAACTACATAATCACATCTGGCAAAACGTTAAACAATGGTGAACTGAATTTTCTGGTGAGCTCCACTGTAAATTTTGGTCCAGAAATCGCTGTACTGCAAATGAGCTCTGGAAATCTGGACAGTTGTACATGGAATTCCACATAGCAGTTAAGTCAAATGTCATGCGCGTATAGTTCTAACGAACTTTTCTTAAAAACGTACTCGTTACAGTGTTTCATAGTTAAGTTAGTCTGCTACTTCAGTGGGTCAAATGCGAAAGACACATTTTTGTAGGGCTGTAGCGATGAGCACAGTGATTTTACTAACTACTGAGTAACCGAACTTTGCTAATCAGAAAGTAACTCCCAGAAATAGTCACCTTGTTCACTATATACCGGTCTCCGTGTGATCATAGAACTTCCTTCAAATGGAACCACTAGAATCAAAGTTCACCACGCTTTTGCGAAAAGACCGTATTGACCATACAGTCTTTAAACTCCCATTAATTAGCACGGAATTATTGTACTTGATGACTCACACACTTTTGATTTGGATTATTGCGGAGGTTGTCTGGTTTTCTCAGTAGAGAACACTAACACCGCTAGTTAGAACTTTCCTAAGAAGGTTTGTTACCCATAAACCACATTGCTTACATGCTCACAAATACTAAGTTGCTGGTGCCTATTTTGAGGCCAGCGGCAAAATGCTTAACAAGGTTGCCTGATGAAAGCGCGGTTGAAGTTCGAAACTTGGCACTGGCTTTAATAAGCACTGCTGACGGCTATAGAAAAAGTGTAGCTTGAGTTTAATGCTCCTTTTTTTGAAAAAAGCTCATTGTGTCGACTGTGAAACTATGCTGACAATGCCCATTTTCGAGTGAATTTTCACTAAGATGCGGGGAGTATTTTAGTTCTGTCTCCCGAACATGAATGAGACAATTTTTAAATTTTCCAGACTGTCATTTTACTTAGTTGGTCCGCGTGCTTAGTATGCTTCACTTTTTTCAAAGGATCTATTGCGTGATGAACAATCCATGTAATCAAATTTGCAGGGTCTTCGGCAATCTGATTTCTACAAAACTTATCAAAGTAGGAAATTTGTTTTCATATTCCAATCGTTTGGTTACTTCCAGTCTGAAAAGCTTGATGGGAGACAATTTGCTTTATTTTGATTTGACAACCTTGGTACACGTTAACGACATTCCTAGACACATAAATCACTTTTTTCGTTATCATAACCCGCTTGGATGAATCTATTCAATGACACTTCCTAACACAGTCTACATATATGCAGACAGCTGTGAAAGTTAATGAAACAGAAATAGTGAAATCATGCACGTCATATAATCCAGAAATGACCAACCAACTAAGAAAGCAGCCATTCCAAGCAGTTAACTTTATGTCTACTTTCAGTGATCACCTTCATCACCAGAGTGACGTAAGAATTTGTAGTACCTGTCGATGCCGACTGTTGAAGACTGCATTATCCAATAGAGTTTACAGTTGGTTGTAGCATAGAACAGAAAACCAGAGCCCATTTTAGACGCTTCCGAAAAAATAGGTTTAACTTCCGAGACTTGAATCTAAATTTGCTCTAAGACAATACGGGCTTGCCGCTTATAAAGCATTTGGTCAGCTATGTTATAATGAAGTAAAACTACTCGGTAATTTATCGTCTGTCTGCACCAGATGCCAACCGAATATTATATTAAATTAACATCAACAGTTGATTGCAGTTGCCGCATTTCTATAGACTATTTCAATCAGGACGTATAAAAGAAGCATTAGACTCGAGTGTCTATGTTGTTAGAGGTCATCAGTAACGCACATCTTGTCCACGGCTGAGAGTAGAACTCCAGCAACGCATTCATGAGGCAACCATGTTGACCATTGTGCTACAAGCTTCATATTAAACGTCTTTTTGAAAGGAGTCCACGGAAAGTCTATGGGAATGCGACAGCCTCTACTGATTCTGAGCGTTTATTAATTTGTGTAAAGCAAAACCTTCTTACTACTTACTTGTACTCGAAATATCACTCAACCACTTAATGGGTTTTGTGATTTCAACATGAAGAGGAGTCATAATCTTGAAGCCACTGATTGAAGTTAACAATACAGTTATTGTCTCCTCTGGAGGCGATCTTGCAGTCTCACCAATGCATACAACCTAACGAGGCTGGGCGTTTGTTGATGACCATCCAGTTGTGCTTCATGTGAAGCCAGTGTAATAGTGGTGAACATGGTCGCCTTATGGAAACACATCGGAGTTTCATTCTGGACCAAGGAAAGGATATGAACTACTGACGAGCACTACGACAAGCACAACTCGAGTCTAGTTTTTCTTTTCGAAACGGTCCGACCGAAACTTTCTACACGAATGCGACAGCTGTGGTAATTTTCAGCGATGTTCAGTTGCTATAAGACCAAAGGCCTTTACTACTCACCAGCTAGGTCACTTCCATGGGTGAAAAACAGCATTATCACTTGAAAGACAAATGACCAGTTTTACTCGAGATGATGCTCTCTACAAATACGTGTAACTCTCAATTTTCACGCTGAGATTATACACCGCGTCACTGACAACAGGCAAACATCAGTTGGTCTACATCAGTATGATTGTACTACAACTGCTTTGCTGTGATGTAACTAATATCACAATAACTTTGCGATTTGCTGGGCATGAGCCTAGGGCACAGCCGTAAGGCTTGTATTATAATAACAGATGTGCTTTTCATTACAAATCAGGTGACTCATCTTCTTTTAATCAACATTACTCATTTCTGATATCCACCGTTGGTACTTTGTGCGGGCAAATCCTCAACAGTAGTCAGTTAAGTTCTCACAATTGTTTGTCATCGATTTCTATATCTTTGGAAATACATTCTTCTCCATTTTCTAAATATCATTCTGCGTAGCTTCCACGCCATATTGAAATCGAGCCATTCTTAATAAATGCACCCACGGTGTAATGGTGAACATTCGATAGCTTCTAAATTTGTATTGCCCACCTTATTGGACAACGGTTTTGAGGTGTCAGTTTTGTCTTAGGTCAGCAGTTTTTTATTTTGACGCATCTCGGCCAGCCAATACTTTGGCTTTTCTGGTATAGTTGCTAAAACTGAGAAACTATTTGACGACCACACACGTTCATGTAAACGGTGAACCCTTACGGCAAACTTCCTTTGTCAATAATGTTATCAAGGATCTGATCGTACGTACAACATTTTCATCAGATTCCCTCATACCAATGCAATTTTCGGTAGAAGCACAAGTTCATTCATGCGTACTTGCCGTTTCAATTCTGTTTCCAACAAAGAACATTCAGACAGTTGACTTATAAAAACAATTATGTTCCCCCATCGAATCCTATCCTGCATCTTCACTTAACCGGAGTAGATGCCGCAGAATATCGTTAGTCTCTTTGATGTTCAGTGAATTAGCTATATTGTATGGGAATTTCCCGTGAAATGCTCGTAGATGTCTCGGTTTTTTTTACACTGATAAGCTGTGCAAATCTATTTTCTATCTATTAACTCACATTTGGTGATTATAAATCTTAAAACCTTCAATTCCGTCAAGGTTCAATAGTTCAACGCACTCATTTTATCTTCATATAGCCATCTCGAGCTCTACAAAAAAATTAGTCTGTTTCCTGAATAAACCACACAAACAAATCCATTCTTCTGGCAAGTGATAAGGAGGCTTTTGATTAATATGATACATCCATCAAACCTAATAGCAACTTTTGCATTCACACCTTTCAGATAGCTCCTTTCGAAAAGCCGCCACACTCTAGCCTAACGCATGTCATAGGCCGTAGGTGGCGCACAGCCCCGCGGAGATGGAAACTGGAGGTTTAACCTCGCTCTCATGTAGTTTGTTCCCCATTGGCCTCACGTTGACCACAAGTGTATGAACTGTCAGAATTTGTGCGTTAGTCGCGAATGGATGAAAGTCATAATCTCTGATTAAGTTAAGAAATGACTCAGTGAGTGCTAAGTTTTCTTCAGACAGTTGCCGTGCGGCTAGTAGTTCAGTCGGCTAGAAATAATAATAGTAAGTCACCTCACCGAACGGTGATTTGTCCAACGGTGTGAGATTTCATTTAATGCAAAATGCCCTACTGGCTGACTGCGACAACAGCAAAGTTGGATAAAGCATCATCATAATCATCGACAGCAATACATCAGTGGTTCACACTGATGCTTAACTGCCACACAATTACGAACGAAAAAAATTCTACACAGGAAGAGAGAAAGAAAAAGTAGAACTGGACGGGGAAGAAACCAAACTATAAAAATAGCTACGCCTATATTCAAACATACAACATCAAGGCGCCTACACCTTGCAAACAAACAACCGAGCTGTAAGTGAAAGTAAGGCGTCATCAGCAAGACAGCTTCCTTACGGCTTTCACTGCCCCGCGTCATTAAGTGCACTCACTTCACAGACAACTCGGCCAAACAACGACAACATTCACGCCACTGAGCTCGATTAGCCGCCATCTCACCTAACGGTCTCAAACACTAGACACGCCTACGAGCAAACCAGACATTATATAATCAAAAACATGGCAACGTTTGTGTTGGAATTTAGTGAATAATGTGGGATTACATCGAAAGATACGCGAAAGTTGACAAACGGTGTTATCTTTGCAAAATAATGAAAAAAGATCTCGTGATCAGAACTGCCGATTATTTTGAGTGTTTCGTGATAATGGAATAGGTCAATACGGTATGAACCAAACAACAGCAACTAGGAGTTTCCTTAACCAGTATGATTATTTGCGAAAAATCCCATTCAATTTACATTTGATGTATTTCTTGTCCAAGCCAACCCAGTATTGCGCTGCAAACCTGTAGGAATAAACTCTTTGTAGACCAATTTGTTTCAATAATTTTAAATTGTGTGATGAAAGAAGACAGTCAAAGGCTAAATGAAGATTGTTACACACAATAAATCTATCAGAGTTGAAGATTTTATAAACAGTATTATTCCAGCTTGGATGATAAATTTAATCCAGACACGTTGTAAAGAAGAGTAAAAATGATAAATGAAGAATTAGTTCGGTCCAAAGTGACCATTAGTTGAAACAGAGGTTCAGAAGTCCACAGCAACATCATTGTTTGCACTGGTCTTTGAACGCATAGCATGGAAATGCACGGGGCAGCCTGAATTGATTAGCTCGCCCTAACCCTATGTAACAAAGACACATCTCCCACGCTAGCACTCCGCTGTGTTTTTTTGTGTGTATGTGCATTGACTACAAGTCTATTCATCCGACAGAAATAATCGATTGGCATTGTCTAACTCTTCTAGAAGCCATCGATCAAGTGATTCTGACTATTCACGCCTAATTAACCGTTCGCCAGTTCATCCCGTTCAGCACAAGCTCCTCAAGATAAACATGTCGATGGTCGGGGACAATCGTTTGGAATTTAGAAGACGGACTGGTACAGCATTATTTCCTCACAAGAATTTAGGCAGAATAAAGTGTATATAAGGTCACATATGTACAATTCACTTATATAGTATGAACAGGTGATAGTGATTCGGTCCATGGTTTGATCGGCATTAGGTTACCTAGGATAGTTGGCTTGGCATCCTTAAATCAAACTGCCGTAAGCCTGACATACAAATCTTGCTGCGAAAGAATTTACTGCTAAACGGTCCCCAGTCCAGCGTGGTGGAAAGTTTGAAGAAGATAATGTCCTTTTCCATCTCTAATGTCCTGTAAGCGTACTTCGGTTATCTCACAACGGAGAAAACCGTGAAGTCATACTTAATGCGTTGTTCAGTTTTTGTCCAGATTAGGTATTTATAATCCTGTATAAAGTTGGGAAGTACGGTGACATGAGGTGAGTTCATTTGAAAATAAGTTAACAGAGGTTAAACTGTATTGAGCGAATGCAATCAAGGTGATCGATACCAAGAGATGCAAGCACGTAAATAAAGCTTAACTGATCAGCGCATGTACCGTTCTGCGATTAGTGTTCGGGCAAAGCATGTGAAATGAAAAGAAAGATGATGGGGCACTCGAAGCACCGTGGAAGCTGTAAAACTATAGGATTTATTAAAATAAGTGATTCACTTGTTCACCCAAATCGTTATCGATGTGGATAAGAAAACGATTTGTCGTATGCTTTGGATCAACCAACGATACATAGACACTAACATTGAACAAACTTAATTGTAACTGGAACTTTCGATGTAACTACATAATCACATCTGGCAAAACGTTAAACAATGGTGAACTGAATTTTCTGGTGAGCTCCACTGTAAATTTTGGTCCAGAAATCGCTGTACTGCAAATGAGCTCTGGAAATCTGGACAGTTGTACATGGAATTCCACATAGCAGTTAAGTCAAATGTCATGCGCGTATAGTTCTAACGAACTTTTCTTAAAAACGTACTCGTTACAGTGTTTCATAGTTAAGTTAGTCTGCTACTTCAGTGGGTCAAATGCGAAAGACACATTTTTGTAGGGCTGTAGCGATGAGCACAGTGATTTTACTAACTACTGAGTAACCGAACTTTGCTAATCAGAAAGTAACTCCCAGAAATAGTCACCTTGTTCACTATATACCGGTCTCCGTGTGATCATAGAACTTCCTTCAAATGGAACCACTAGAATCAAAGTTCACCACGCTTTTGCGAAAAGACCGTATTGACCATACAGTCTTTAAACTCCCATTAATTAGCACGGAATTATTGTACTTGATGACTCACACACACTTTTGATTTGGATTATTGCGGAGGTTGTCTGGTTTTCTCAGTAGAGAACACTAACACCGCTAGTTAGAACTTTCCTAAGAAGGTTTGTTACCCATAAACCACATTGCTTACATGCTCACAAATACTAAGTTGCTGGTGCCTATTTTGAGGCCAGCGGCAAAATGCTTAACAAGGTTGCCTGATGAAAGCGCGGTTGAAGTTCGAAACTTGGCACTGGCTTTAATAAGCACTGCTGACGGCTATAGAAAAAGTGTAGCTTGAGTTTAATGCTCCTTTTTTTGAAAAAAGCTCATTGTGTCGACTGTGAAACTATGCTGACAATGCCCATTTTCGAGTGAATTTTCACTAAGATGCGGGGAGTATTTTAGTTCTGTCTCCCGAACATGAATGAGACAATTTTTAAATTTTCCAGACTGTCATTTTACTTAGTTGGTCCGCGTGCTTAGTATGCTTCACTTTTTTCAAAGGATCTATTGCGTGATGAACAATCCATGTAATCAAATTTGCAGGGTCTTCGGCAATCTGATTTCTACAAAACTTATCAAAGTAGGAAATTTGTTTTCATATTCCAATCATTTGGTTACTTCCAGTCTGAAAAGCTTGATGGGAGACAATTTGCTTTATTTTGATTTGACAACCTTGGTACACGTTAACGACATTCCTAGACACATAAATCACTTTTTTCGTTATCATAACCCGCTTGGATGAATCTATTCAATGACACTTCCTAACACAGTCTACATATATGCAGACAGCTGTGAAAGTTAATGAAACAGAAATAGTGAAATCATGCACGTCATATAATCCAGAAATGACCAACCAACTAAGAAAGCAGCCATTCCAAGCAGTTAACTTTATGTCTACTTTCAGTGATGACGTTCATCACCAGAGTGACGTAAGAATTTGTAGTACCTGTCGATGCCGACTGTTGAAGACTGCATTATCCAATAGAGTTTACAGTTGGTTGTAGCATAGAACAGAAAACCAGAG
>LOND01002532.1:5112-15448 GCA_014220965.1 Paragonimus kellicotti
GATAACTGGATGAACTAGCAACACATTGATAAATGGATTGAGAATAACACAACGTTATGAGCAAGTTGTAATACTCTACGTTTCAACCACCTCGGGTGGCCTTCCTCAGGAGTGTTGTAATCGATTACAACACTCCTGAGGAAGGCCACCCGAGGTGGTTGAAACGTAGAGTATTACAACTTGCTCATAACGTTGTGTTATTCTCAATCCATTTATCAATAACATGTTAAACACGACGCCCAAACTGTTTGACTTCATTCGTACTAAATTTGGTGCGGATATCTTACAACCTGATTAGATTGTTTCGATGAATTCGTCTGCTAACACCTCCCCTTTTTCGGCGTGTGTCATAGGACTGACATCTTGGATTCACTTGTAGGGGGTTCACGGGTTTCCTTGTTCGTTTGGACCGTCTATGAGGAAAAGAAACTGGTGTTGTCTGGCCGAAGTTTGACAGCTGCATGTCAGCCTTTTTCTCCAATTCGAAGGTGTCTAATAGAATGTCCCAATGTAATAAAGTTGAGTTTGGTTTGATCGGAAGTAAGGCCAGGGTTCCGCCGTAACTGGTTGATATGTCTTTTCCAGGTGTCTTCCCCAACACTGACTTCGTAGATCACCTTCCCATTACGTTTTGAGATTACGGCAGGTGTCCATTTATCTTGACCTCGGTAGTCTCGTGCAAGCACTGAGGTCGCCAATATTGAAACACCGAATGCATTGTGCATAACCTGTCCTGTGTACTTCTTCGTTGGCGGATGTGAGTGATGAGGGTCTAATATTGTCGAACCTTGTGCGAATTTTCCGTCCGAACATACATTCAGCTGGCGAGATTCCTCCGGGTGTATTGCGATTAGGTGTAGTGCGATAGGCACTCAAGAAATGCTGAATGACATCTGCTGGAGTTTCTTCTCCTTCGGCCTTAAGTAACGCCCGCTTGAAAGTATCCACGAACCTTTCAGCTTGACCGTTAGATTGTGGGTGATACGGGGGAGAGAATTTTTGCTGAATGCCATGATGCTCGCAAAATGTCCGGAAGGTTGCGGATGTGAATTGTGATCCATTATCCTGGAATGTCAAAGCAGCTTGAATAACTTGTTGAGCTGTGATATTAGTAATATAGAGTTCGGGTTTGTCATTGGAACAACCTCCGGCCACTTGGTGAATGAATCGACCAAGATCATGTAGTATTGACCATTAACTGGCCCCGCAAAATCCAGATGGAGACGTTGCCACGGTTTTTCTGCGTCTGGCCATGGTTGCCACGGACACTTCGGGGGTGCTTTAGCTGCTAACTGACATCCTTCGCATCTTTGACAGAACCGCTCAATTTCCGAATCCATCTGTGGCCAATATACATAACTGCGCGCGAGGGCTTTCATTCGGCTGATACCTGGATGGCCGGTATGAAACTGCTTCAGTACTTTGTTGCGTAACACCTGTGGCACGACGACCCGGTCACCAAACATGAGACAGTCGTCGATAATGGAGAGGGAGTCACGTCTATGAAAAAACTGCCGGATATTGGAGTCCAGGCTGTGTTTACTCCACCCTGTACGCACATAGTGCATCACCTTCTGTAAGACTTCGTCGTGATTCGTTGAGTTCTTGATGGTCATAGCAGTAACGGGTAGGGCTCTTATGTTGTCGAAGAGGACTTGACGAACCTCCGGTTCAATAGTGACTGACGCAATGATGGAGTCGTCAGATTCTGCTTCCTTCGAGTTGATTAGGCGTGACAAGGCATCGGCTTTGCCAAAATCAAGCGTGTTCCGGTATTGAATATTGAAAGTCATAAGCGAGTAACATTGTCGCCCAACGTTGCAGTCGGTTTGCAGTATAAACCGGAATGCCTTTCTTTGAACCGAAAATAGTCAGTAGAGGTTTGTGATCTGTGAGAAGAGTGAACCGCCTACCATACAGCATTTTGTGAAACTTCTTGACTGCGAAAATGATGGAAAGTGCCTCCTTTTCAATTTGACTATAGTTCTTCTCGGCTGGTGTCAACGATCTGGCAGCATGCGCAATGGCTTTTTCTGATCCATCTGGAAAGATATGAGAAATTACCGCTCCTATTCCAAAGTTTGATGCGTCGGATGCAACCTCTATTGGAAGAGACGGATTGAAGTGGGTCAGAAGCAAATCAGAAGTAATCATTGCTTTAACTTTCTCAAAGCTCTGTTGACATTCTATTGTCCATTCCCATTTTGAATCCTTTGTTAGAAGTCTGTTGAGTGGCCCTCTGAGTTGATGAAGTGTAGGGATAAATGCTCCATAATAGCTGACAAGTCCGAGAAAAGCACGAAGGCTGGATACATCCTTCGGTGGAGGCATCGCCTTGATTGCTTCAACACTGGCCGGATCCGGATGGCGTCCATGTTTGTCAATAATGAACCCAAGATATTTGACACTGGGCAACATAAAAATGCATTTCTCATTCCTCAGGTGGAATCCATACTCCTTAATCCGTGACAATAACAGGTCCAATTTTTGTACCAGGTCTGCAGCGTCACAGCCCATAATTATAATGTCGTCCAAATAAGCAACACAACCGGGAAGGTCGGATAGCATGGTGTCCATTATCTGCTGGAAGATTGCTGGTGCAGTTTTGATCCCGAATGGTAGTCGTGTATACTGGAACAAACCCTGTGTGTATTAATTGTCAGCAATTTCCTCGACTCTTCTTCCACAGGTATCTGTAGATATGCGTCAGCAAGATCCAGTTTGGCAAAACATTGTCCCCCGTTGAGCTTCGTAAAAAGATCTTCTGGCACTGGTAGAGGATATTCGTAATTCTTTAACGCCGCGTTCAGGCCAGTAGAAAAGTCAGCACTCAATTCGAACTCTGCTCGTTAGCTGTCTTGACAACCACAATGGGAGCGGCCCATTCCGAGTAATTCACTGGCTGTATGATACCTTCTGCTTGCAACCGATCAAGTTCGCCGTCCACAATCGGCAGAGCAGCATACGGAACTGGTCTTTTGGGTCTGAATACTGGTTTCACTTCTGGATGTAATGTTAGGGTTGCCTTCGCTTTTGTACAAAGGCCGAGGCCTGGTTCAAAAACAGACGCGTGCCGAATCTTGAGTTCTTCAATCTGACGTTGAAGTCCTGGCGCGAAAAGCAGCGTTTCTGACTGACTGTGTATTTTCGTCTGATTACATATGCTGTTTACCGGCTGATCTAGTAATTTCAAGTCATCCATCCAATCAAGGCCTAGTAGATCTAAACCTGGGTGATCTGTGACGAAGCAACAGGTTTCGATTCGGCTGTCTCCAAACGTCACCTCACATGTTACTTCACCGGCTAGCTTCAAGGTTCCGCCAGAGGCGTTTCGAGCCGTATGATGCGTTGGAAGCAATGGAGGCCGCCCAAGCTTACGCCACGTATCGCGGGAAATCAGAGTGATATCAGAAGCTGTGTCTAACTGCAAGCGGGTATGAACACCATTAATGAAAAGGGTAACGTACTTGCGTTTGGATTCCCCGTCAATTTTAAATGATGCGCTGACTGCCTTCGACTTACTGGAGAAAAACTTCGGGCGCCTGTGAAAGTTTCCTTGGCCTTGGGATGGTTGCAGTAGTGCGTGACAGCATATTTCTTTGTGACCTCTCTTTCCGCATTTGTTGCATATATGACTTTTGAACGGGCATAGACGAGCAAAATGCCATTCCTTGCAATACCAGCATGCTGATGGTGGTTTTGAATTTATTGCTGGCTGGTGACTTGTTTTTTAATCATGTTCTTGCTGCTGACAGCATAAATCATTTCTGGAGGACCTGTTGAAGTAGTCTGCTGAATCAATGCTGTGTCGTGTTTCAGGTTAACCAGTCGCTGACATTCTGTTGTGACACTCTGTAGAGTGATATCTGGGCACTGCTCGATTTTGTTCAAAATTCTGGTCCGAATATCTGCGTCTTGAGGTGAATGCAAACCGCATACAAAGATGAGACATTTGAATTGATCGTCCGACATGCTACGAAGTTTAGAACGTTCGCATTCCCGATTGACATTACCTGCATACTGTACCCAGTCATCGCTAGGATTCTTTGTTAATTTCAAACAGTGATAGCGAATATTAAACAACGATGATTGCTCACCGAAAATCTGTGACAGCGTCCTTGTGGTTTCCTCGAAGGTCAAATCTCTGGGATGTTTCGGTAAAATGAAGTTCACGAATCGTTCGTGTTCTGTTGTGCCGAGTCTTCGGAGTAATAGTCTGGTTTTCTTGTCCATCTCCACATGAAAAATATCTTCATATTTATGGAACCAAGAATCAAACGTGACTCCACCGATAGCATCAAAATGGAACTCACTGACTTGTTGGATCATCGATTCTGGTGTAGACAACGTGGTCCTGGGTTACAACTCCCAGTGACTGATTCGACAACTTGTGCGTCAACATTTCAATAAGTTTCGCTTGTGACTGCTCGAAAATGTTCTGTTGCTGCTGAAGGAGTGCCTGCATCTGCTCCAAGTCGGCGTTCGAGCTAATGTACGGGCGTGTACCACGCCTGCCAGTCGATCAAGAGATTGGTTTATGGGGAGACCAACGTATGAACACGCGTGAATTAGCAGAAGCGCGGAGAGTGGCCAACCAAAACTTGACGAACGCACAAGAATTTTCCAAGGAGCAGTCAACTGCAAGGTTGTCGGGTCGGAGTGCAGTGTTTGAAATTGGTTCGAAAGTTAAGTACAGAGACCGGCGGAGTCCAGGCGCAACGGGGCCAGGATCTAGGAAGTTCCTGGCAAAATGGAGGGACCGTATGTAGTAGTGGACCGCCGTGGTCCAGTGTATCTGATTAAGAATGAGAAGACTCAACATCGGGTGCACGGAAGCCAGCTGTGTAAATGGTATGACAGTCCGATCAGAAGAGAATGCACACCTGGAGCCGCGACGTCCCCGAAGCCGGTACGGAGATCGTCGAGAGAACGAAGAGAACCTGAAAGGCTTTTGCTGCAACTGGAACAATCTTTGCGGGGGAGGAGTGTAGTGAGTAGGAGCGATCATGCTATACTACTCACACCACTGTATTCAGTAGTGGAACCAGAGCATATATTTTGACATCGAATAGCTGCAGGAAAAATACAAGAAGAAACATTGGAGTGCAGCATCGCATGAAATGGTTCTTGGTACGTAAGGGAACGTAAAGGAACTGAGCGTTGACGTCTGTGGCAGCCGTGACGGTCTGGGCCGAGTACCGTATGCAGATGAGTGTTTTCGTTTGTTGTCTTGTTGAAACGCATAACCCACGCGTTGCTTTTCTGAATAAACAACCCTTGTGCCATCCGCGTTTTGGATCACAACAGTAGTACGTGCATCCCAGGAAGTCATATTCCTGCGCTGTATGGAGGCATCAATTAGTAAAGTAAACCCTTTTGATGTGTTGACATAATTATTTTACTTGGTCCAACATCTGGGTGTATTAATTCACTCAAATCCATATCGCTTGAAACTGTCACTGCCCGCCTACAACTAGCCTCCTCCTCACACGTACTTCATCCGGTTGACGACCACACCAATAATATCACATACTAAATCGCACCGAGCCCATTAAGTATCGCACATCTATCAAGGACTGAGGACTTTGTTGACCTTTCGATAATTTACCTAGGATCCTTTTGCAATGATTTTGTAAGCTACTGTAAGCATCATTAGCTCTTCCGAACAACTCCATATTACATTCGATGCCAATCGAATGATTGTGCACGTCTGAGCTAGACAGAGCTCTGGACTGTCCATTCCGTTCTTATCGTTCACGTGTGGTAATGGATCTTTCTGGAACCGACCACCAGAATGATGACTTGAACTCCTCTGACTGCCCTTATTTCTGTCTGATTATTTCAGCTAGATTTAGACTTACTCAAATGCGACTAAGCAACCTCAAAGTGAGTAACTGAGTCTTAGTAACACAAATGCGTATCGGCCTGCATGTCACCAACAGTTCATCTACTAACTGCATACGGCATCATATGAGGGTTCTCTACGTGCTCCGCCTCTAATCATCCCATAGTTACAGCCCAGTGATTCATGGTGCATAGATAAATCCCTGTAACGTTTGCTCATTTCAATTCCAATCGATACAATGCGTTGACTGAGAGCATTTAGTCAAATGCTCATAGTGGAGTATACGTCCGGCTCGACCTTGACCTTATTACCGAGGTAACCTGATTTCATCATATTGGTGCGTTGATTTTGTCAGGTGCGATTAATGTAACCGATCAATCGGGCCGAGTGAAATGCGACTACACTATCACACGGTTCAATCTATACAGAATTTGTTTAAAAGGTACTACCGGGAAAAACAATGAGACATATGTAGTTCTTGTCTGCTGGGCACCATAGACGATCAGGTCAAGAAGATTGATATCACATAAACAGGCATTGTAACCGTCGTTAACGTGTTTATTTGTTTCGCCTTCTCCCCGTTTGACCAACGTTGCTTATCGATTGCAGCACGATTGATTCGCTGAGCTGACTACAATATTTTATTATTACGACGCTACACGTCTTAAAGTTAACTACCCTGAATATACGTTTATTCCGATTCATTATTTGCTTGACGTTATTCATTACAGAATCATCACGAGTTGACCAAGACAGTCTTTTGACTTTGATAGACCTCGGGTGCATAAATTCCGGTAGAACACTTGTCGTATCGATTTGTAAGCCTAGCAGTCGCCTACAAAATTAATCAAGATAGGAAAGTCCTGGAGTATCAGATGTTAATATCCTTGATTAATCAGAACATTCAAGATATGTTATAACGCGCCTTTCCTCTGCCAATTGTTCTATTACGACTTGAATGCTATCCTGGATTCCTGCTATGCGGCTTCACCCAGTCTACTTGCGCGGAGTCAGGAAGAACACGACTGCGGAAAAACACGATGTATTGCCTACTTCAAATTCAACATGAAATAGTTGCCAAATATGGCCATTTACGCGTTGAACCACTGTTCGCTTGTTTAGGCCACTTCGCGATTAAGTGGCCAAGTAGGGCCAATTCCATAGCCGTTGCGCTCTGATTGGTTCATCGGGCTAGCGCGACACCCACGCTCACCTTCACGCCTCCTCCTGGTTGGTTCGACCTGCACGCCAGTGCTTTGTTGATGAATGATTTCGTCAGCCGTCACCGATGACCTGATTGGTTTACTATGATGAATGATTTCGTCAGCCGTCACCGATGGTCTGATTGGGTTACTATGATGAGTGATTTCGTCAGCCGTCACCGATTACCTGATTAGATTGATAAATGGATTGAGAATAACACAACGTTATGAGCAAGTTGTAATACTCTACGTTTCAACCACCTCGGGTGGCCTTCCTCAGGAGTGTTGTCGATTACAACACTCCTGAGGAAGGCCACCCGAGGTGGTTGAAACGTAGAGTATTACAACTTGCTCATAACGTTGTGTTATTCTCAATCCATTTATCAATAACATGTTAAACACGACGCCCAAACTGTTTGACTTCATTCGTACTAAATTTGGTGCGGATATCTTACAACCTGATTAGATTGTTTCGATGAATTCGTCTGCTAACACCTCCCCTTTTTCGGCGTGTGTCATAGGACTGACATCTTGGATTCACTTGTAGGGGGTTCACGGGTTTCCTTGTTCGTTTGGACCGTCTATGAGGAAAAGAAACTGGTGTTGTCTGGCCGAAGTTTGACAGCTGCATGTCAGCCTTTTTCTCCAATTCGAAGGTGTCTAATAGAATGTCCCAATGTAATAAAGTTGAGTTTGGTTTGATCGGAAGTAAGGCCAGGGTTCCGCCGTAACTGGTTGATATGTCTTTTCCAGGTGTCTTCCCCAACACTGACTTCGTAGATCACCTTCCCATTACGTTTTGAGATTACGGCAGGTGTCCATTTATCTTGACCTCGGTAGTCTCGTGCAAGCACTGAGGTCGCCAATATTGAAACACCGAATGCATTGTGCATAACCTGTCCTGTGTACTTCTTCGTTGGCGGATGTGAGTGATGAGGGTCTAATATTGTCGAACCTTGTGCGAATTTTCCGTCCGAACATACATTCAGCTGGCGAGATTCCTCCGGGTGTATTGCGATTAGGTGTAGTGCGATAGGCACTCAAGAAATGCTGAATGACATCTGCTGGAGTTTCTTCTCCTTCGGCCTTAAGTAACGCCCGCTTGAAAGTATCCACGAACCTTTCAGCTTGACCGTTAGATTGTGGGTGATACGGGGGAGAGAATTTTTGCTGAATGCCATGATGCTCGCAAAATGTCCGGAAGGTTGCGGATGTGAATTGTGATCCATTATCCTGGAATGTCAAAGCAGCTTGAATAACTTGTTGAGCTGTGATATTAGTAATATAGAGTTCGGGTTTGTCATTGGAACAACCTCCGGCCACTTGGTGAATGAATCGACCAAGATCATGTAGTATTGACCATTAACTGGCCCCGCAAAATCCAGATGGAGACGTTGCCACGGTTTTTCTGCGTCTGGCCATGGTTGCCACGGACACTTCGGGGGTGCTTTAGCTGCTAACTGACATCCTTCGCATCTTTGACAGAACCGCTCAATTTCCGAATCCATCTGTGGCCAATATACATAACTGCGCGCGAGGGCTTTCATTCGGCTGATACCTGGATGGCCGGTATGAAACTGCTTCAGTACTTTGTTGCGTAACACCTGTGGCACGACGACCCGGTCACCAAACATGAGACAGTCGTCGATAATGGAGAGGGAGTCACGTCTATGAAAAAACTGCCGGATATTGGAGTCCAGGCTGTGTTTACTCCACCCTGTACGCACATAGTGCATCACCTTCTGTAAGACTTCGTCGTGATTCGTTGAGTTCTTGATGGTCATAGCAGTAACGGGTAGGGCTCTTATGTTGTCGAAGAGGACTTGACGAACCTCCGGTTCAATAGTGACTGACGCAATGATGGAGTCGTCAGATTCTGCTTCCTTCGAGTTGATTAGGCGTGACAAGGCATCGGCTTTGCCAAAATCAAGCGTGTTCCGGTATTGAATATTGAAAGTCATAAGCGAGTAACATTGTCGCCCAACGTTGCAGTCGGTTTGCAGTATAAACCGGAATGCCTTTCTTTGAACCGAAAATAGTCAGTAGAGGTTTGTGATCTGTGAGAAGAGTGAACCGCCTACCATACAGCATTTTGTGAAACTTCTTGACTGCGAAAATGATGGAAAGTGCCTCCTTTTCAATTTGACTATAGTTCTTCTCGGCTGGTGTCAACGATCTGGCAGCATGCGCAATGGCTTTTTCTGATCCATCTGGAAAGATATGAGAAATTACCGCTCCTATTCCAAAGTTTGATGCGTCGGATGCAACCTCTATTGGAAGAGACGGATTGAAGTGGGTCAGAAGCAAATCAGAAGTAATCATTGCTTTAACTTTCTCAAAGCTCTGTTGACATTCTATTGTCCATTCCCATTTTGAATCCTTTGTTAGAAGTCTGTTGAGTGGCCCTCTGAGTTGATGAAGTGTAGGGATAAATGCTCCATAATAGCTGACAAGTCCGAGAAAAGCACGAAGGCTGGATACATCCTTCGGTGGAGGCATCGCCTTGATTGCTTCAACACTGGCCGGATCCGGATGGCGTCCATGTTTGTCAATAATGAACCCAAGATATTTGACACTGGGCAACATAAAAATGCATTTCTCATTCCTCAGGTGGAATCCATACTCCTTAATCCGTGACAATAACAGGTCCAATTTTTGTACCAGGTCTGCAGCGTCACAGCCCATAATTATAATGTCGTCCAAATAAGCAACACAACCGGGAAGGTCGGATAGCATGGTGTCCATTATCTGCTGGAAGATTGCTGGTGCAGTTTTGATCCCGAATGGTAGTCGTGTATACTGGAACAAACCCTGTGTGTATTAATTGTCAGCAATTTCCTCGACTCTTCTTCCACAGGTATCTGTAGATATGCGTCAGCAAGATCCAGTTTGGCAAAACATTGTCCCCCGTTGAGCTTCGTAAAAAGATCTTCTGGCACTGGTAGAGGATATTCGTAATTCTTTAACGCCGCGTTCAGGCCAGTAGAAAAGTCAGCACTCAATTCGAACTCTGCTCGTTAGCTGTCTTGACAACCACAATGGGAGCGGCCCATTCCGAGTAATTCACTGGCTGTATGATACCTTCTGCTTGCAACCGATCAAGTTCGCCGTCCACAATCGGCAGAGCAGCATACGGAACTGGTCTTTTGGGTCTGAATACTGGTTTCACTTCTGGATGTAATGTTAGGGTTGCCTTCGATTTGTACAAAGGCCGAGGCCTGGTTCAAAAACAGACGCGTGCCGAATCTTGAGTTCTTCAATCTGACGGTGGAGTCCTGGCGCGAAAAGC
>LOND01002532.1:27398-50572 GCA_014220965.1 Paragonimus kellicotti
ACTGGCGCCTTGTCTTAACAACCAAGCGCAACCAGTTTTTCGACGTAATATGTGTCACTAGTTCGTATTGCATTAGCTGGATCATTTAGTGAGCTATCGTAGTTCAAATGGCCTACTGGAGGTGCTTCCATTTGCCCATTAAAAGATACAGCCGACGCAAATGTTGTAGGCAATTTTGACCCTGGACGATGAGTCATAGTTACTCAAAAGTCTTGTTGTTTACACTAAAACATTCGCTATTCTGCCAACGTCGTATTCTTTTGGATCTATTAGATGGAAGCGGAATGTTGGAAATGTATCCCTTGAGTAAATCAACTGAAGGATTTTCTGCCTCTTTTGTAGCCCACTCCAGGATTGTTTTTGCCAGACATTTTGGGAAGCGCCGACAAAGTTCTCACGTTATGGGGAAGTAGACAATTTCGGACGCTACAGTACTCACCATCCGTTCATGGCACAAATTGTTACATCTTTTGAATGGGTAGTAGCTGGTAATCAATCTGTTGTAGCTTTTGATCTTATGCAACTTTGCAGGGCGCTACCTACTGCTTTTTCATGAACGAACGATATGATGTGGTGTCCAGCCGACCACTTTTCAGCCTAGCCAGTACAGAACTACAGAATATCCAACGGTGTATTTCTCCGGAACGAATTAGTAGATCGTTCCTTTGACTGTGCGCTCAGTTGTTCGACCCAACCCGAGAAGGAGAAGGTTTGACCATCATCGTTAATTGAAAACCAGTCAAAAACTAGACCAATTGGACTCTGAATATATATATATATATATATATATATATATATATATATATATGAATGTGAAGCCAGTCATTAATTTTAACACCAACCCCTTGAAGTTACTATACTTAAGATTTCAGATTTTATATTAAGCCAATTTGAGCTCCTAATGATCTTAATTTAGACAGACCCGTTCAGCGTTAGTTCATTCGGACTAATTTTATGTGTGAATGTAGGATGTAAATTGAATAAAAGCCCTGTACGGATTTTCTGTCATTCTTTTGCTTTTTGTTATTTGGTTTTCATGCCTGCTCCGTGTTCCCCATAATCCACAGTGTATTCACTTTCTGTGGTATTATGGGCATCAACATTTCACCTAGAAGTTGTCCATATACATTCTCAAGTGCGTTTTTGTCTAGAGTGGTAAGTCGTGAATGATAGGGTTATCAGTGCGTAGTCCATTCTTCTGACTACGGAGTGTTTACTACAAACTACGTACGATTCAGAGTCAACTCGGTTCAACTCTTAACAAAAAGATGACAATATTTCTGCTAGGTTACTTTCATCCGCAGCACACATCTTCGTTCCTGAATCCTGATTCACAGTTTTAGAGACAGATGATTTAATGAGTGTTCTATTAACAGAATGTTGCAGCTGAATGAAACATAGAGGATCAATTATGGGTCGGCAGCTGTTGAACAGAGCACTACTCGGAAAGCGCCATTTCCATCCAGAAGACGTTAATCAGTCATCCATATGCGATGAACTCCTCAATTACGTTGTTATTCCTGTGGTTGTCTCAGTAATAATCTTGATAATTAGTTCGGACAAGGAGATAGTTTGTTGGTTCACCTAACGAATAGTCCGTTATGCCCTTTTATTGTATTCGTTGGATTGGTAATCGGTATTCGAACGGGTTGTTTGCATACAAGTTGGAATCCACTTACTTTGTCACGACTGCTCATTGATAATTCATGACGGTGGTAACTTGAAGGAAAATGTCAACAGGATGATTCACGCTGGCTTGGTAATAGACTTTTTGTTTCGAGGGTGAAATGCCCCTTTATATCTGCATATCTCTAACCAGTAACGGAGACTGTGATCCACGCAGAACGACCATCCTGTTGACGGATCATCGACTGAGACTAATTGACTGATAGTTGTTCAGTCAAACAACCAGTTACACACATCATTTGTTTGGGTGTTTCGACAATGTTTACTACCCTCAGCGTTCACCGTTTGGTCTCAGAGTGGTAGTAATGATCATTTACCAGTCTGTGATTAGAGTTCGACCCCCAGATACAGGCCCTGTGTTTTTAATCTCTGTAGGCATGACAGTATCCAGCTAATAACTGTTGTGATGAAAAACACCTTTGGAATGCTAATGACAAGTACAAAAGTAAGGGTCTTTTATAAGAGATTTTTATAGTACACCTGAATTTTGATATCCTTCTCAGCACAGCTCTCATGTTGCGCGAATGTTATGAAGCCTTTCTTGTTCATGAACACATTATCTGTTGAATTTTAATCCTTCCTCGCATAAACTTTCTGTTTTAACGAAAAACAATTTATCGTGATTGCCCAGTATAGACCTCAACAAAAACAAAACTGAACAACATCTGCCTGGGTGTTTCTAAAAAACACCGTATACCGACTGAAATAGACGAGGGTAAGCAGAAGTGCCTTATGCTAGCATCACATATGTTGGCTAGCCAATCAGTGTCTGACCTTAAGTAAAGTTGTCTTTTTTGCACACTGTTATGCAGAGTTGATCGTGTGTTCCTGTCCTACTGTTGTGAACTTTGATCATTCGCTCGCCCGCTTGCTCCAGGCACCATTTAGGTCTAGCCGAAAGTTCCGCTGTTGTTCTGTCTTCACTACCGTAGTCATATTTTGTTAAAAATAGTTTTGGTAACACAGAAACCAAGAGGATTTCTTATCTGACCGGCTCATTTTTCGTAGTTTCAGGTAGAAAGCGGTACTGAATTGTATGTGTAATAAGAGAATAACGAGCTAACCTATTATACAGATAGCTTTGGTATACAGTTTGTCAAATTTGATCAAATAAACGGCCGCTTAGTTGAGCATTTGAATAATGTTACACTATGAAATGAACATCAAAAAGAGTCGTCTAGTCTAAATGGAAGTGAAAGATTTGCCAGCTTACATTAATACACTGTCTTATGGAGTTGATATTTTCATAAGGCTTTTTAAAATGGCTATATTTTATACATGCGCACCCGTTTTTCTGACTTGCACTGTGCAGGTAGGTAACAAGACTATGGTGATGAAGAACCCGTAGCACTCATGATCGCCTGATTTATGGAAAATCTTAACCCATTAAACGTCGTTAGGTTCTTTTTGGATCTATTAGATGGAAGCGGAATGTTGGAAATGTATCCCTTGAGTAAATCAACTGAAGGATTTTCTGCCTCTTTTGTAGCCCACTCCAGGATTGTTTTTGCCAGACATTTTGAGGGAAGCCGCGGCGACAGGAAGTTCTCACGTTATGGTGAAGTAGACAATTTCGGACGCTACAGTACTCACCATCCGTTCATGGCACAAATTGTTACATCTTTTGAATGGGTAGTAGCTGGTAATCAATCTGTTGTAGCTTTTGATCTTATGCAACTTTGCAGGGCGCTACCTACTGGTTTTCATGAACGAACGATATGATGTGGTGTCCAGCCGACCACTTTTCAGCCTAGCCAGTACAGAACTACAGAATATCCAACGGTGTATTTCTCCGGAACGAATTAGTAGATCGTTCCTTTGACTGTGCGCTCAGTTGTTCGACCCAACCCGAGAAGGAGAAGGTTTGACCATCATCGTTAATTGAAAACCAGTCAAAAACTAGACCAATTGGACTCTGATATCATGATATTATTATGATATAGTCATAGGGTATAGTAATATAAGTACTGATATGATATAAGTAAGTAGATTAAAAAAAACACCGCATGTTAAAATGTTCCTGTTGCCCATTACACACGACGATCTAACTGGAATATGCTTCGGCCCCTATTGCCTACGGTGGGACCTGGTACCAACTGCATGTTTGTTATTTACGAATGGCATGTAACGCCAACTTGGTAGGTCATGAGTCAGATACCTATGGTTGAGCATCTCGAATTCTTTTACTCGTTATATCTATCCCTACTGGAATATCCAATGACAATCATCAAACGTTTACCATCAGCTGTAAAAGCTGCAATAAAATATGTCAGCCAATCTGATTGTACACAACCCGTGAGGGTGTTAACTAACCGGGATAAATCCCTTGTGTGAAGTACCTTGTCAGATCAGTCACATCACTGACCGATCAGTGCTACTGATGACACGGTTTATTTACGTGTAGTCAGAAGCACTATCAAAAACATGATAAGTAAATTGTTTCACATCGGGCTACATGGTTTTGTTCGTACTGGATAGACCAGAACACACAGAGAGACAGACAGATAGCGTGTTACGCACCAGAAACAGGCAATCCAGACTACATGCTTGCGATGTTTATAAGGGTGTTAGGCTTTCGACGACTTATACCTATATGCATACACGTGTATGTGCGTGTCATACAAGAGCATTATCTGTGGGTGGTTCCTAATGGAATACATGAGTCACCACACTACTCTTTCTGTAGTCTATGGACGAACAAGTAAAATTGCGCAACCAATCTGTCCGTCGGTATCCATATCCATGGCAAAGGAGAAAATGGAATTTCGTATACGTGTACCCATTCTGATCAACAAAAATGAGCCTTGAGGCGGTCGGTTGATAGTAGATGACAGGATTTGTCAAGAGATTTAGCTGAAATATTCTTAAACCCACAATTTTCCAGCCGATTTCAGTGGATGTAGTTGTTTTACGAAAATAATTGTGGGTTTCATAAGTTCAGTTTGTTTGTTATCGTTTGACATCCCCATCTCTGCCATTTCCTTGACCCGTGTCACACATTAATCGTATGTGAAAATCGTATGAAAAAGTATAAGGACAACCCGTGGAACGGCAATGTTTTTCTGGACGGAGACCGGAAGTCATTTCAGCGAAATGGATGTCGAATCACATCCATCTGTCGCAAACGCTGTCCAACTTTTTCAACTCGTCTTCCTCAGGCCGAATGACCCTTGGAACAAATCATACATGATTTTCGGAAGCTTACTGTGCTCTCCTGTCAAATTTTCCAGTGTCATCTTATGTCGTCACATCTTATTTCATGAAGCGACATCGGCCATTGTGAAGTATACAACTAGATCTAAAACCTGAAACTAGTTACAGCAGAACGTTGAAAATTAATCATAACGTTTTCCTTGAAATAATGTTCCGGTTATGGGTTTTAAATGGGACAAATTTTGTGGGGTTAAGTGCTGTTTGACGTGCAAAAGCCCAACATAATTAAGGTTAAGACAGATGCAGAACGTCCTCTAAATAGGCTACGGACAGCCGAGGTTGTAACTTGTTCAAAGGTATTTCAATGTTGAGGAATATTGGTCGTAAATGTAAGTACCGCCGAATCTCAATGTCATTTTACTTATGAACCCTGGATCACAGTTTGCCGACACCTTATGTGGAAAAGCCATGGAACTAACTGTATTACCGCATAGCAGAGACCGCTAATTTACGAAAGACCGAATTGTAAACTATCGGCCTCTCGAATGGACTCGAACCAGCCACAGGAACAAAAGACTCAGATGCAGCGAGTGCTACACCAGCTACACCAGCGAAGTCACACTGAAAACTGTATGGTTGGACTCAGTTGCTCATTTATGCTACTGTGTCCTATGAAATACAACAATTGATCCGACGGAGTGACTGTTACAGCAGCATTAAACAGTTAATCTTTGAACACACTAACAATGTTAACCAGTCCAGCAGTAAAACAAACTGGGAATACGTATATATCGACTTTTACTATGTACACATTTCACTTCGTATGTGGCGAACCATTCTGAATGGATCATGGAAAACAAAACAGAGAAGGTTTCTATGCTCACAGATCAGTGAACCAGAGTCATCCGCTATGACGGGTTAGGCATAGGTTTCTCAAGCAGCATGCTGCAGTGGTTCATAATCCAGTTGCATCAATTCGGCTGGATATTGTGTATGCTTTTAGCTGTCAGACCGTCCGGCTTAATGCATTCACGGTCTACAATTCCACTCTGGAAAAGCTTGAAATGTATATCGCGTTCACGATACTGGCGCCTTGTCTTAGCAACCAAGCGCAACCAGTTTTTCGACGTAATATGTGTCACTAGTTCGTATTGCATTAGCTGGATCATTTAGTGAGCTATCGTAGTTCAAATGGCCTACTGGAGGTGCTTCCATTTGCCCATTAAAAGATACAGCCGACGCAAATGTTGTAGGCAATTTTGACCCTGGACGATGAGTCATAGTTACTCAAAAGTCTTGTTGTTTACACTAAAACATTCGCTATTCTGCCAACGTCGTATTCTTTTGGATCTATTAGATGGAAGCGGAATGTTGGAAATGTATCCCTTGAGTAAATCAACTGAAGGATTTTCTGCCTCTTTTGTAGCCCACTCCAGGATTGTTTTTGCCAGACATTTTGGGAAGCGCCGACAAAGTTCTCACGTTATGGGGAAGTAGACAATTTCGGACGCTACAGTACTCACCATCCGTTCATGGCACAAATTGTTACATCTTTTGAATGGGTAGTAGCTGGTAATCAATCTGTTGTAGCTTTTGATCTTATGCAACTTTGCAGGGCGCTACCTACTGCTTTTTATGAACGAACGATATGATGTGGTGTCCAGCCGACCACTTTTCAGCCTAGCCAGTACAGAACTACAGAATATCCAACGGTGTATTTCTCCGGAACGAATTAGTAGATCGTTCCTTTGACTGTGCGCTCAGTTGTTCGACCCAACCCGAGAAGGAGAAGGTTTGACCATCATCGTTAATTGAAAACCAGTCAAAAACTAGACCAATTGGACTCTGAATATATATATATATATATATATATATATATATATATATATATATATATATGAATGTGAAGCCAGTCATTAATTTTAACACCAACCCCTTGAAGTTACTATACTTAAGATTTCAGATTTTATATTAAGCCAATTTGAGCTCCTAATGATCTTAATTTAGACAGACCCGTTCAGCGTTAGTTCATTCGGACTAATTTTATGTGTGAATGTAGGATGTAAATTGAATAAAAGCCCTGTACGGATTTTCTGTCATTCTTTTGCTTTTTGTTATTTGGTTTTCATGCCTGCTCCGTGTTCCCCATAATCCACAGTGTATTCACTTTCTGTGGTATTATGGGCATCAACATTTCACCTAGAAGTTGTCCATATACATTCTCAAGTGCGTTTTTGTCTAGAGTGGTAAGTCGTGAATGATAGGGTTATCAGTGCGTAGTCCATTCTTCTGACTACGGAGTGTTTACTACAAACTACGTACGATTCAGAGTCAACTCGGTTCAACTCTTAACAAAAAGATGACAATATTTCTGCTAGGTTACTTTCATCCGCAGCACACATCTTCGTTCCTGAATCCTGATTCACAGTTTTAGAGACAGATGATTTAATGAGTGTTCTATTAACAGAATGTTGCAGCTGAATGAAACATAGAGGGATCAATTATGGGTCGGCAGCTGTTGAACAGAGCACTACTCGGAAAGCGCCATTTCCATCCAGAAGACGTTAATCAGTCATCCATATGCGATGAACTCCTCAATTACGTTGTTATTCCTGTGGTTGTCTCAGTAATAATCTTGATAATTAGTTCGGACAAGGAGATAGTTTGTTGGTTCACCTAACGAATAGTCCGTTATGCCCTTTTATTTGTATTCGTTGGATTGGTAATCGGTATTCGAACGGGTTGTTTGCATACAAGTTGGAATCCACTTACTTTGTCACGACTGCTCATTGATAATTCATGACGGTGGTAACTTGAAGGAAAATGTCAACAGGATGATTCACGCTGGCTTGGTAACAGACTTTTTTGTTTCGAGGGTGAAATGCCCCTTTATATCTGCATATCTCTAACCAGTAACGGAGACTGTGATCCATGCAGAACGACCATCCTGTTGACGGATCATCGACTGAGACTAATTGACTGATAGTTGTTCAGTCAAACAACCAGTTACACACATCATTTGTTTGGGTGTTTCGACAATGTTTACTACCCTCAGCGTTCACCGTTTGGTCTCAGAGTGGTAGTAATGATCATTTACCAGTCTGTGATTAGAGTTCGACCCCCAGATACAGGCCCTGTGCTTTTAATCTCTGTAGGCATGACAGTATCCAGCTAATAACTGTTGTGATGAAAAACACCTTTGGAATGCTAATGACAAGTACAAAAGTAAGGGTCTTTTATAAGGGATTTTTATAGTACACCTGAATTTTGATATCCTTCTCAGCACAGCTCTCATTTGTTGCGCGAATGTTATGAAGCCTTTCTTGTTCATGAACACATTATCTGTTGAATTTTAATCCTTCCTCGCAAAAAAACTTTCTGTTTTAACGAAAACAATTTATCGTGATTGCCCAGTATGAACCTCAACAAAAACAAACTGAACAACATCTGCCTGGGTGTTTCTAAAAAACACCGTATACCGACTGAAATAGACGAGGGTAAGCAGAAGTGCCTTATGCTAGCATCACATATGTTGGCTAGCCAATCAGTGTCTGACCTTAAGTAAAGTTGTCTTTTTTGCACACTGTTATGCAGAGTTGATCGTGTGTTCCTGTCCTACTGTTGTGAACTTTGATCATTCGCTCGCCCGCTTGCTCCAGGCACCATTTAGGTCTAGCCGAAAGTTCCGCTGTTGTTCTGTCTTCACTACCGTAGTCATATTTTGTTAAAAATAGTTTTGGTAACACAGAAACCAAGAGGATTTCTTATCTGACCGGCTCATTTTTCGTAGTTTCAGGTAGAAAGCGGTACTGAATTGTATGTGTAATAAGAGAATAACGAGCTAACCTATTATACAGATAGCTTTGGTATACAGTTTGTCAAATTTGATCAAATAAACGGCCGCTTAGTTGAGCATTTGAATAATGTTACACTATGAATGAAAAAGAGTCGTCTAGTCTAAATGGAAGTGAAAGATTTGCCAGCTTACATTAATATACACTGTCTTATGGAGTTGATATTTTCATAAGGCTTTTTAAAATGGCTATATTTTATACGTGCGCATCCCGTTTTTCTTACTTGCACTGTGCGAGTAGGTAACAACACTATGGTGATGAAGAACCCGTAGCACTCATGATCGCCTGATTTATGGAAAATCTTAACCCATTAAACTAACTTGGTTGTTGCACTACTCTATCCATAATCACATGGCGCTTAATCCCCGCTGTGTCCGATCTGCGAAAAAAATGAATGCGAACGTTGCCTATCAGGCTTTTATCGTCCTTCGAGACGCACTATGCAGATAAAACATTCGAATAGGGCTACCTATTTGCTGTTTGAATCATGACAAAAATTTCATGCATAGAGGATGATGAGCGCTCGAAACCTAATACTTCATTTACAAGTTAAGTGTGGAAAATCGGAATGACGAAGGTTACTAATTGGTGTCAACAGTTCACACAGAACATCAAAGATGATAACCAGGTCATCTGTTGGAAAATGTTCGAATAAATGAGAGGGATAACTTGGATATATTGACAAGTATCTTAATAAAACCTGGTGTTGTGTGCTACGAATTCTTCTTTCACCATAGTTCAAATTAAAAAGTGATCAGATGTGGTGCAACTACATATTCTATACTTTTCAAACGGTTAGACAATTTCTTCAACAGCTCACAATGCGGATTGTTATATATCTTGATAACAACAATTTAAACTGGAAAGATACAGACATCCTCACATGAACAGTTGCACTGGCCACTCGCGCAGTAGACTGATAGGATAATTACAAAAAAATTGTGGTACTTACTATTGAATTGACATTCCACAACCGGGTTAAGCCCTGGATGGTTTCATCAGACACAGATGGGTTAAATCAGATTCGAAATGGTATCCTAAGGACCGGTGGTGTGGCTGAACAAATCTGTCACTGTGTATCATTTCTAGGTTTGACCGTATGAACTACGATACAGCGTGAGAATACTGTTATTAGTATCCCGTTTCTCTATTTGAGCGTGCGTGGGATTGATTTGAATATAAGGTTTGCTTACTGTTCCAACGTTTGCAAGCTAGATCAGCATGCAGAGCGGTGTCTCTTTTTTATGTAAAAAGCCACAAACTTATGTCCTGCTATAACTGACAGCTGTTGTCCCAAGCACACGGAAATTCTGAATGTATCCGCTCAACTCAGTTACAATTCTGGGTCACAACAACTACCAGCGTAAGGAAACTGACAACCGTAGGTTATCCAGTTCGTTACCCATCACTGTACTCTTCAGCTGGTGAACACAAAGAATGTTAGAGGAGAAAATCGTATAAAGAATGCGAACACTACAATAATCATAGACTAGTAGTTAAAATGTAGTTTGCAACTAAGCTATGAGCTCATTTGATAACCAGTCGTTGAAGAGAACTCGAGGTTTCACGTTTGTGGCATAACTTATATTGTTTAGTTAAGATGGTTACTGTACGCCATTTACATCAAGTAGAAGAATCATCTCCAAACTAAGCAACCCTAAGGAAGACGGTCGTTTCGAGATAAACGAACACTGGGTGGTGTTGCAAGGCTGGACTGACCAACTCAATCCAATCAGTCCAACACGCTACTATATACGCAAATGCCGAAGGCCTCGTCACCTAGACAATAGATTAATACTGGGCTGAAATGTCATTGATTTTCCTATTCTGAGAAATCATGTTATCTTTACGAGTGTCCCATCAAGTTCAGCTCTGTCTCCAGTTTGTCAAAAATATGTGTAAGCTGACCGAATATTTATCAGCATGTCCATCAGTATGACTTGGATGTAAACTTCTCCATTGTTTATCGAGAAGTTAGGCAGCTTCACTGTACAAACTACATAGAGACGAATTTCATTTTAGCTGGACACAGCTGCGGATGGTCATGATCAGGCTAGGCAGCGGTCGGCATTTGACAGCTAGATTCCTGGGTCAAGGTGTGAATGCCACGTTGTGCGTGTATGCACGCGCGCGCGTGCGCACACATTACGGCCGCATTCGTTTCAAGGCCTTGTGACTATTTACGAGACAGCTTATTGTCTGGCAAGGTCAGTCGCAATGGTTGGCTGGCCTGTTCGTAGGACAGACAGATGCGACATATGGGGGTAGCGCGCGGCGTGCCTGTCTGTGTGTGCACATTGGTCGTTCAACGTCACATGGACGGCGACGCCGCATAAAAGACGGTCGCGGCCGCACAGAAGTCACTTCGTCTGGTTCCGCATCGTCATGTTCTTCGCTAGATGGAGTGACGCGTCCGCATCCTCATCCGAGGACGAAGGAAAGTGGCCGCCCCCCGGAAGACGGAAGCGTCATCCGGCCGGGAACTCGTATGAAACAGCGTGCACCTTCTCTGACGATTCCCAGTCGTGTATATCCAGACTGCTTGACAGTCCTGCTGGAGTCACGTTTCAGAAGGGAGATGAAGCAGGAGCACGTTGTAGGGTCTTTTTTGCGAACGATGAATGTTCTCAAAGAGTGTGGATGCAAGAAGATGCACACAGCCCATCCACAGGATCGTCAAGCGGATTCTACTCTAGACAACCGACGCGGTCGGTCGGACAACTGACCTCTCCGTTTTTATTTTCGCCAGATGCTTCTGAAAATATTGATCAGACTACGGATAGACTAATCTCCAGATTTTGCCAGTTCCGTTTGAACTCCGAACCTCCTGTCGACGTCGATGACGTGTCACTGACTCCTTCCAGTCCACCTATGCTCAGGCGATTCCTCAATGCAAAGATTACCAAAACCTCCAAAGACTGCTCCTATTCCTGCCCTTCACAAAGGTATAGTACGTGTACGGATGAGAATTTACGGACTTGAAAAAGCATATCGATTGTGCCTATGGTTTTCCGCTTTCAGATTTTGTAATATCTACCCATTATCCTTTTATTTTTTTCTATGAGATAATGTATGCACCGAATACATGTTTCTTGCAACGTGCGTAATTGTGTTGAGAGTACCATTGCGGACCTGGTATGTGTAACCTTGGCTATTCGCTATACTTTATGGAGTAGTTTGGTTCCTATATCACTCTCCGTCTGGAAGACCTGGAAGCAATATTATGTCGGACCTCATCGTGTTGAAAGTATTGACGCTCGATGTGAGCGGCAGCGTTGAGCGATTTTGGTTGTACTAAACGAAATCTTAATCATATAAACAAAGCCGAAATTACCTAGTGCTAGTTTTCTTAGACGTGAAGTATCTGAAGTTGCAAACCACCAGTTAGGCTGTTTTCTAGATGTTTCGTGAATAGTTGCCCCATAATCGTTGAATGCGTTCTACCAAGCATCGCGTCTACTGACGAATTACATTTTGTTTGCAGTCCACCCGCGTTTAACTGTTCATACCACGCTGATGCATCTTCTGCCATCCTGTAAATGAAGGCTGGACAATGCAAATTTCCCACCCGATCTGCTTGTTGATTTATGAGATGATTACCTGGTACTGTTGCTCAGAGAACAATCTTTCATTAGGGCTATGTTAGCCACTTCAATCTCGGTATCTTTTTATTGACTCGTTCTAGCTGTTGTACTGCTTTCCGAGTAAGTAATACACCGTTAGCCTAACATGTGGTCCACTCAGTCTGCGTTGATGCTTATATCTAAGACATGCTATACACGTCGTACGTGTGTACAAACGCTGTCATCAAGGCCACCAGAGTCATGTGATATGGTGACATTGGGCGTGGCAGTGTATGACCCACATATGTGACAACGACAGTACATTCGTTTGTCTTTGGGACGACATTAGATAGACGGCGGAGCGACAACCGGTCTGTTGTTCGACACAGTATGAAAACCCGTGAGCACATTCACGCAACTGATATTGCTGATGAAATCATCTACTACATCTACGCACCATGTGATCGTTTTTGCCTTGTCCGCTCTAAAGTGTGTAATTGCGTTCCAGAGTGTTTATTCAGTCCTATCAATAAGCGTACATCTACATGGCACAACGACTAAGGTATCTTGAATTTCGTGTGCAATTCATACAGAACAACAGAATAGCAGTATTTGACCTAAACAGCATTCCAGCCTGCTGCCCTATGTTTCGCAGTCGACGCGTTACTGTCCAGAGCGCAGGTATTAGTATAAACACAATTTAGGTGTTCACTAATTACTCTGCAGTTTTCAATCTATATCTTAGCAGGGAACCGAGAGTCGTATACGATCTGTCATTATATTCCTGTGGGCAGCATGACTGTTCGTCAGTTCTTGACTACTTGAATATGCACCGTTTATTTATTTGTACTGGTTTTCATGCTGTCTGACAGAATAGGTACTGGCGCATCGATAAACTGATAAAGAACAGTATATTACAAGATACAAACATAAATCTCCACGCCAACGCAGTTATTGTTTCATCGTGCTTTTGATCTTGTTTATATTCTGACCGATATACTATGCAACCCTTCGGAGCTTTAAATAGACTTCACCTATCATTTGGTCGTAAGTGTGGGAACAGCTTGTCATCTGCCAAATTCATTGGATATGTTGACGCAAATCGGCAATGGTTGTAGAATTTGACTTTTTGTTCCTAGCACATTTTCAAGGTCGTGTGATATTTGAAGTTCGTGTGATCACTGTTTACGTTTGTTAACCAGTACCTCTCTCCATATACCACACAGTTAGTCGTGTCTATATACCTCACTTCGATTAAAATTTGGCCGTATTTTGGAATGTTGGATTCAATATGTTCTCCTATCAGTGACCTTTTTCTATTGCCCTTGACATATACTTTCTGAATTGCATTCTGGGAGCACGTTACTTGTTTCACTTCTATCATAGCCCTTTCATCCTGGGTTATTTCTCAGCTATTTGGTCAGGTCCATTAATCTGGCAGACCATGATGAACAGTAATTCCACTGGAATGTATGAATTTCTGTACTAGGCAGCAACGATTGGTTGCATTGTTGTCAGAACTTAACTAGAGTTTCTTGGATGTTAGTGGTTATTAACAAAGAATTGTAACAACAGCGGAGTTGTGTTACGGTGCCTGCTTATGTGGCTGGACGCATAACCTTAATAGTGCAGAAGCCCTAAAGAGTCATGAATGGATATCGCAAGTATTCTTGCGTTCTACCTACTCTACAGGTACGTGTATATGTCCGTCCATCCTCAGCATTGTTAAACGACCGCAAAGCTGGGTGAGCCACATCATGCAAATTGGAAATTCTGGGATATTTTGCGAACTATCTCACCAACATTTTATAATCAAAGTTCCTTTATTTTAATGGGTCCATTGAGATCTTATGAGATGGCTCATTCTTCCTTGCCCCGTACACCAAGGCAAGTTACGAGTCGTGAGAATTCTTTGCATATGTATAGACGTGTCTTTGTACGTCATAGTTCAGAAGTGACATACCAGTGTATCAGTCAGCATGATCTCCGTTACTGGACTGACCAGACAGGAGGTCGCAACTCAGTACAAACGTATCCACCTGTGTTCAGTATCCAAGTATGCAGAAAACTTAGTCCTTCTATCTGTAAGACGTCGCGCCTAATATCAGTGAAGTGTTGAACTACACGATAATTCTTGTTGCATGATATTCACTCGAAAGTCTGCGATCGATCTTGTCAGTAGCTCCTCGCTTATATGATAGACGAATAGGAGTCGCATAGTTAGTGAACAACTTGATACCACACCAGTTAATCGCACATTTATTCATGACGAAACCATGGTGACCAATGAACTCAGTCATACCCCCAAGTATAAATGATATGCAGAGGAGAAATTTCTTGTGATCCTGGGTATTGAGGTCATCCGGACGCTGCCAGGTAACTGGTTGTACGCATCTCAACATACGTAGAATCACCTTGATATAAACCACTTTTTTCTCTCGATCATGATAACTGCTTACGAACACAACTGGACCGGCTAACACATTCTTACAGCCTTGTTCCTTTAAACGACAGAGAAACTTGACATTCGAGAGCGGTGTCTCAAAAGGTCATATTGTTAAATAACCATGAGAGTTCACCGAAATTTACGAAGCCGGAGTGGAAGTGGGGGGTTATTTTCGCTAGAGAACACGTGGAAGAAGAATCGACTCGTTGTCGCAGCGCAACAGAACCATGGTTGTTTACTACCAGCAGCGTTTAATGCCCACTCATTGATCGGTAGTCACTGATTATTCTATTTGGAAACAACTCATCCGTCATACTTCATTAGGGTTGTTCTCGACAGAATTTTTATCCCCCCCTGTCTGGATTCCCCCGGACACTTGTCACGGTTCCTCTGGCCTAGCAGCACCGACCGCGCCACAGATAAACGCAAACTTCATCCGCGTCACCTGTGTCCGCATGACTCCATTCGTCCTGTGGATGGCGTGATGCACCTGCTCGCTCTGGTCAAGGTCACTGAGACAGTGACTACCGTCAGGGTCATGGTAGGTAACCTTGACGACAGTGTGGCTGGCGTAATCTGACCTTAATTAGAAAACAATTATGGTCATCCTGTCTGGGTAATCTGGTCAGAGGGTTAATTTTTTATGAGGTATTTACTAGCTGTGACGAAACAGCGTTTGACGGTTTGTTGTAAGCGAATAAAACTATAGACAAGAATACAAAGGTAGATTTGTCGGCTAATGGGTGTCTCGGTACTTAGGATAGGAATACGATTCTAATAATAGCGTCGGATTTAACTAATAAGTTCAAGAACTGATATGATTATTTGATCGATTTTATCACCCGTCTGCTATCCCGCTGGATGGCCTTGGTCGCGAGTGTTTTACTCAGATATGATGAACTGCCAGACATGACTCACAAGCCCGACTACTATGAAGGGGTACTGCGGATGTGGAGTACTCTAATAAGTTGCACTGCATAGAACATGTGTCTTTGAAAGTTCCATATTTTCCAGTACAGTTTTGTTTCACATTTCTTCTTGTTACCGTGAAATTTATACACTCCGAAGTGTAGAAGAAGAAGAACAGGCAGGATTCCGATCCGGTCGAGGGTGCGTTGACCACATTTTTACCTTGCGACGGATCTTGGAACATCGGCACTCTTATAGGCAGCCGACGGTCTTGGTCTTTTTGGACCTGAAGGCTGCTTTCGATTCAGTTGCTCGTAACGTTCTCTGGAACTGTCTTCTTCGCAAGGGAGTACCAGAGAAATACGTGAATCTGTTGAGATCACTGTATGCTCACTCTGCAAGCAGGGTGAGAGTTTATGGACAGCTGTCTCGGGCGTTCATCACTTCTAGTGGTGTTCGTCAAGGGTGTCCGATTTCCCTTCCTGTTCAATTTTGTCATGGACGACATTCTGGAGGGTGCGCTTGAGGAGTCCAGTGAACTTGGTGTTGAGCTTCTTCCTGGCGCTCGGTTGACCGATCTGGAGTACGCGGACGACATTGTCTTACTGCAGACCATGCTGAACAAGGTGAGTGACCGGGCTGGTTTGTATGGAATGCGCTTCGCACCTTCAAAGCAGTGTTACTTCAAGACTGGGGCATTTCCACTCCTACTTTCTTTATTGCAGGTAATCCGCTTGAGACTGTGGACAGTTTCACATACTTGGGTAGCACTATCTCGTCAGCTTGTAATATTGCTGATGAGATATCGAGGATAGCAAAGGCACGAGTTGCCTTTGCCAACCTGCGTCATCTGTGGCGTCGAAAAGACGTTCGATTGTCGCTGAAAGGAAGAGTATATAATGCTTGTGTACGTTCTGTTTTGCTCTATGGTTCGGAAACGTGGCCTGTTCTTCACGTATCTGGCTTTCTCTGGGTTTAGTGAGCCGACGTAAAATGAGGCCAGTGAGTAACTTGGAAGCAACAGATACCAAACTGATGCCTCTGTGGTTGTCACATAGACTTCGGGCCCCTTTTTGAAAACGGGAATTACTGTTGACAGAACCATCACGAGGCGCCTTTTCAGTTTCCCAAATCGTCTGGAGGAGTTTGATCAGTTCTGATATCAACCTTTCCCCGCCATCCTTGAAAAGAGAAGAGAGGAGGTCTGGTCCAGGAGCCTTGTTACGCTTCAATAATTTGAGCTCTAGGACCACTTCTGCTTCCGACGGAGGGCCGTCTGGAATGCAATAACTGACCATTCGGGTCCCGTCGTCCACATGATCTGGTTGAGGCCAGCTGAACTGTTCTTCAAAATGTTCAGCCCACCTGTCAAGTCGACGCGATTGATTGGTGATAAGTGAACCATCTTTTTCACATGTGGTCACTTACACCGACTCGACGACCAGTACAACCACGGATCAGGGAAAATAGCCTTCTGCTATTCCCAAATAAAAAAGGCTCTTTCCACTTCTTTCGACTGCTCGACCAAATGGTGTGCACGGTCTTTACGCAAGCTTTTAGTCAGCTTGCATCTAACCTCACGACTGTCGTCATTATATTCAGAACCAGGTGGGATCGAGTGACGTTCTTTCATGAGGTTTATCGACGTGCCAGAAATCTATTTCTGTCGTAAATGAACAGCTCCTTCGGAACATATCCCTCCACAACAAGTTTTCATAGCTGTTGAGATTGGGTCGCATTATTCCTTAAGTTCTTCCACCTCATTCGAAGTGGGCAATTTGTTCAACAGTGCTTCTTGATAAGCGTTCTTTACAGTCTCCTCGTTCGAATGCCAGCTAGCTATCTTGCATTTCCGAGTGTACGACCTCGAGGCAAATGAAAAAAGCGAAATGAGCACACAACGGTATTGGTCCGAGTCCAGGTGGTTGCTCCAAAACACGACAGTCTTTAACAGAGTGGCGCCACCTGTAACTGACTGCTATGTGATCCAACTGTGTCTAGGCTTAGAGCACACTGAGGTCCCCAAGTAACACAGTGCCTGTCCCTGTGTTGAAATGCGGTACTCGAAATATAGCGATCATGGAATGCGCACAGCTGCAGCAATCTTGATGAGTAGCAGGGATTTTGGTTTTTATGGTGAACACCGCTCAGAAGTGATTGCAGCGTTCGCGTGTCTCTGTGCTCTTCAACCATCCTCCTTTAGAAAGATGAGTGGGTGAAATACCTAGGTGGTTGTGAAGATTTCACTCAAGTGTGGGTGACGTACGGCTAGTAATACCGTAGTACTTTAGTAGGAGAGTAGGATTACCAATCTTGATAACACTCGAGGACCGGTAAAACCAAACTTTACACACTTCTATGGAGAAAATGAAAAACGGCTCGTTTCGCCTCTTACCGTTACCTTCAATCAGGTTTAAGTGAGCTTGTTTTCGTGCACTCAGGAATTCGACATGTAACGGAAAAAGATTTACTAGAACACAATTGGTCGGGCACTGCTGTACAAACTCCAAACAACCATAGTCTAACTACTTAGAGGGTGACTTACATTTGACTGATCAAACCACGGATGTGGAGGATTTTGTAAACTGTTTTATTCTACTAAACTCCTTTCAGATTCACATATGCTACTTCCATTTTGCTAAACTTTTATAGTTATAGTTATACGATGACTAACGGTCGAAAACAATCGTTCTTTTCTGTGCTGCTCCCTCTGTAAGCAATTGTCTCAGAAATGCCAGTGCGTTTTTGCGTGCTTCTCATTCTGTCTTCAGTTACCGTTGGCTGATGAGATCTTACTCTGAGATCCATAATGTTGAGGTGAAGCAGACCACACGTATTGATCGCTTGGCTATCTGGATTTAAGGTAGCTCTCTAGTGATATGTCTGTTGATATACTACAAGGCAGATCAATATAATTCTGCTCCTAAAACATAATGCCTCTGATTTAAAAAAGGGGTTCCCATAATGCACTCGAATGAGACGATGATAGGAAGTAATTCATACGATGTGTTTTTGTGTGACCTTTTGTACATTATGCTCATACATTATTATGTAGCCGAGGTTCAATCTATACAAAACAAAAATCACATCTTAAAAATAAGGCGGACGGACAAGAAAAGGGAAAGAAAATCAGGGTATTACTTATTACCAACGTTCCAACACTTGAAACAAGTTGTATGTGTGCGATTCCGGAGTACGAACTAGTATTTTGGACAGCAACACGAGTTAAGTTCCGCAGTATTTTCACCAACTATAAAATAGTGACCTTTAGTCAGATTTATGAATAAACTAGTCCACCGACTTCAAAAGTTCTTCACTTGACTACCGTCAATTCTAACACGCCGTGCTGAATGCTGTAATCAACACCGGCGAACAAATATCTCACAGACGGCATTCTCCTTCAGGGTTGTGATCAGACAGATCCACTTGAATTATTCATCTCCAATGCTGTGCAGGTCACGGACGTTCAGCCGGTGGTAGGTGTCCCGTCTGTGTCCCGACGGTTCAACGTCACAACCAAACCGCGCGGGCGATTCACGCCTGTCGCAGCCTGGGGAAAGAAAGGTTCACATTGCTGGAAAAAATGGACGAGGGAAGATAGAATCGGTTAGCTGGTTAAGATCTGATTTTGATAGAACAGACTTCGCATTCACAGACCGCTGAAGTTTTACATGTGCCGATCGTCCAATAAGTAGTTACCCGAAGACAAAATCCGGAGTAGAAATCAGTTCACAAGAATTCTAATTTAGGGGCTCGCTCAAAAACAGACATCCTAGCTGCGTCGGCTTAGCGAACAACCTAAACACACCGCTCTAATCACAGCTAACACAGAATCATACGTGTATTTCAGGTCATTTCGCTCGGTTCCAACATCTCAGTGTTTTGGCCATCATGGTCGACGATCAATAACACATGAACACGTGGGTAAACATCTCAGCGTTCGAAAGACAGCGCAGGACTGGGAACCAACATAGATAAGTGAGTGGAAAAGGACAGAGTAGAAATGCCAGAGTGGTCTAAGGGATTTTGTTGTAACGACAGTTTTTCACCAAATGATTGATAACAAAATGCTGTTTTACGAATTACTGAAGGACTGACTGAAAACTTAAAACCTTCTCATGAAAACTGAGACACATCATATTGTGTTTCAAGAGTTGCCGCTACATTTGTGCATTGTGATGGCGTAATCAGCTTGCTGATTGTCGATATCGGCGTGGACATTTCTTTTAAAAGTGCTACCCAGACTGGAGTGCTGTGTTCCTTGCAAACCTGATATGTCACGAAAAATTCCCTGGCGCAACTTGGACTGAACGAATTATCATGCTGGTTGTTTGTGTGTGTGTGTTTGATCAGGAGTACAGTGAGTCGTTTTTGGAGACAAAATTACCGATACTGACTCCATTTTTGTACTCCACAAATAAACCGTAGATAGCATGCAGATATTACTAGATATCGTTAGCTAAAACTGGTCGAATCTTCGTGATGCACCACAATACGATAATACTTTCTTGTCTAATTTGAAGTCAAGAAAGAGCGCTATAGTATCTACTCTACAGTAGTCCACTACACACGAGCCAAAAGCTTACCTTCGTGAAACAGTACTCGTCAGCATGGTTTTTCAGATTCCAGACTTCAATCAAAGCTTAGTGGATTTGCCAAATATACGAATCTGTTAATCATTTCTAAATATATTGCTTTTCTGCAGAAAGGTCCGAATTATCGTTATGCAAGTGAAATATTAAGGGAATTATTAGCATGCAAACTATGAATATACACAAGTGATGCTTGAAATGTTGTCTGTGGTTTTGTTTATACAAAATCATCGTCGTAAGGCATGCGGATAGCACACTTTCCGAAGTAGTCTTAGATGTCACGTTACATTCCCAAATTTCGGCTATTTCGAGTCCTGCCAGTGTTTGCGAATGTTCACTGCAGACCATGCATGTGAAGGGGTTTCAAAGAATTAAATCCTGTGAGGTTAATATCTGGCAACCGTGAGGCTGTTAACCCATCGCAATCGATTCATCATCGCCCGAGGGTGTCGTCCAAATATTCTTGTACACATGGTGTGCTGCAGCGCCACCCCGTTGAAAACAAAATAGTCAAAAACTCTCAGTTGTTCTAGCGTTGATATATCATTCTGCTACAGCATGCAGATATGGGATGCCCCAATGTGCAAATATTTGTGTGAACAGATGTCTCACCAAAAGTGTTTTCATCAAAAAATTATCCGAAAATCCGTGTTCCAACAAGTCCAATCCAGACCATAGGCTTTGGGCTAGGCTGGATTCAGACTGGCGCAAACCGATGGGGTTTAGTGCAGTATCAAAGGATGGAGTTTCCGCACAAATCAATTGAAACAAAATACAGGGTCATCAATCAAGGCTATTTAATGTGTATTCCCTCCCAAAAATATCGCGTGCAAAATGACTCACGAATGTCACATCCGATAATCGAAGCTTTCATAATCGGGCTTCAGGTACGGTCGATGTGTGTATCTTTTGAGTAGCCTGTGTACAGCGGACTTCGATGCGTTACATTCTTGAGTGAACGGTCGGATGTTATGTTATTTTCTACTATTCAGAGGACGTCGTTAGCGGAATAGCCACTTGTTTTTGGTGCGATGACCGCTCCTCTGTCAGTCATGAACACTCCCCATTTCCATCAGCCCCTGAACGGATTTGAATGTTACACAGTGCTCACCCACCTGCTTTGTATTAAACTTGCTAGTCGTCTGCTCCACGCTTTCACCACAGGCCGCCTAAATAAAAATTGGTTCAATATGCGTCTCAGTTGTCATACCACGTACACGTCGTTTGTTTAGTTGCGATCCAGCAGTGTGATCTGGTTCAGGCATGACAGTTCGTCCAGAATAGGTTGAACACGGCTATCGTTCAGCAAACTGAACTTAGCATGAGTGTGATCCTACATAACCACGGTCAGACTCATACACCAACCGCAAACCAGTTCCTGGAAAATGCTCAGTCCCACCTGTCAAGTCGACGCGATTGATTGGTGATAAGTGAACCATCTTTTTCACATATGGTCTCACTTACACCGACTCGACGACCAGTACAACCACGGATCAGGGAAAAAAGCCTTCTGCTAATTCCCAGATAAAAAGGCTCTTTCCATCTCTTTCGACTGTTCGACCAAGTAGTGCTCACGGTCTTTGCGCAAGCTTTTAGTCAGCTTGCGTTTAAGTTCTCGACGGTCGTCATCATATTCAGAACCAGGTGGGATCGAGCGACGCTTGTTCATGAGGTTTATCGACGTGACGGAAATCCAGTTCTGTCGCAACTGAACAGCTCCTTCGGAACATACCTCTTCACAGCATGTTTTCATAGCTGTTGAGATTGGGTCGCCATTATTCCTTAAGTTCTTCCACCTGATTCGAACTGGGCAATTTGTTCACCAGTGCTTCCTGATAAGCGTTCTTTACAGTCTCCTCGTTCGAATGCCAGTTAGGTATCTTGCATTTACGAGTGTATGACCTCGAGGCAAATGAAAAGCGAAATGAGCACACAACAGCATGGTCCGAGTCCAGGTGGTTGCTCCAAAAGGCACGACAGTCCTTAACAGAGTGGCGCCACCTGTAACTGACTGCTATATGATCCAACTGTGTCCACGGCTGAGAAGCACACGGAGGTCTCCATGTAACACAGTGCTTCTTCCTGTGTTGAAATGCGGTGCTCGAAATATAGAGACCATGGGATGCGCACAGCTGCAGCAATCTTGATGAGTAGCAGGGGATTTTGGTTTTTATGGTGAACACCGCTCAGAAGTGATTGCAGCGTTCGCGTGTCTCTGTGCTCTTCAACCATCCTCCTTTAGAAAGATGAGTGGGTGAAATACCTAGGTTGGTTGTGAAGATTTCACTCAAGTGTGGGTGACGTACGGCTAGTAATACCGTAGTACTTTAGTAGGAGAGTAGGTTACCAATCTTGATAACACTCGAGGACCGGTAAAACCAAACTTTACACACTTCTATGGGAAAATGAAAAACGGCTCGTTTCGCCTCTTACCGTTACCTTCAATCAGGTTTAAGTGAGCTTGTTTTCGTGCACTCAGGAATTCGACATGTAACGGAAAAAGATTTACTAGAACACAATTGGTCGGGCACTGCTGTACAAACTCCAAACAACCATAGTCTAACTACTTAGAGGGTGACTTACATTTGACTGATCAAACCACGGATGTGGAGGATTTTGTAAACTGTTTTTCTACTAAACTCCTTTCAGATTCACATATGCTACTTCCATTTTGCTAAACTTTTATAGTTATAGTTATACGATGACTAACGGTCGAAAACAATCGTTCTTTTCTGTGCTGCTCCCTCTGTAAGCAATTGTCTCAGAAATGCCAGTGCGTTTTTGCGTGCTTCTCATTCTGTCTTCAGTTACCGTTGGCTGATGAGATCTTACTCTGAGATCCATAATGTTGAGGTGAAGCAGACCACACGTATTGATCGCTTGGCTATCTGGATTTAAGGTAGCTGTCTAGTGATATGTCTGTTGATATGCTACAAGGCAGATCAATATAATTCTGCTCCGAAAACCTAAT
>LOND01002532.1:50672-62615 GCA_014220965.1 Paragonimus kellicotti
TAGCATGCAGATATTACTAGATATCGTTAGCTAAAACTGGTCGAATCTTCGTGATGCACCACAATACGATAATACTTTCTTGTCTAATTTGAAGTCAAGAAAGAGCGCTATAGTATCTACTCTACAGTAGTCCACTACACACGAGCCAAAAGCTTACCTTCGTGAAACAGTACTCGTCAGCATGGTTTTTCAGATTCCAGACTTCAATCAAAGCTTAGTGGATTTGCCAAATATACGAATCTGCTTAATCATTTCTAAATATATGCTTTTCTGCAGAAAGGTCCGAATTATCGTTATGCAAGTGAAATATTAAGGGAATTATTAGCATGCAAACTATGAATACACAAGTGATGCTTGAAATGTTGTCTGTGGTTTTGTTTATACAAAATCATCGTCGTAAGGCATGCGGATAGCACACTTTCCGAAGTAGTCTTAGATGTCACGTTACATTCCCAAATTTCGGCTATTTCGAGTTCTGCCAGTGTTTGCGAATGTTCACTGCAGACCATGCACGTGAAGGGGTTTCAAAGAATTAAATCCTGTGAGGTTAATATCTGGCAACCGTGAGGCTGTTAACCCATCGCAATCGATTCATCATCGCCCGAGGTGTGTCGTCCAAATATTCTTGTACACATGGTGTGCTGCAGCGCCACCCCGTTGAAAACAAAATAGTCAAAAACTCTCAGTTGTTCTAGCGTTGATATATCATTCTGCTACAACATGCAGATATGGGGATGCCCCAATGTGCAAATATTTGTGTGAACAGATGTCTCATCCAAAAGTGTTTTCATCAAAAAATTATCCGAAAATCCGTGTTCCAATCAAGTCCAATCCAGACCATAGGCTTTGGGCTAGGCTGGATTCAGACTGGCGCAAACCGATGGGGTTTAGTGCAGTATCAAAGGATGGAGTTTCCGCACAAATCAATTGAAACAAAATACAGTGTCACCAATCAATGTTATATAATGTGTACTCCTTCCAAAAATGTCGCGTGCAAAATGACTCGCGAATGTCACACCCGATAATCGAAGCTTTCATAATCGGGCTTCAGGTACTGGTCGATGTGTGTATCTTTTGAGTACAGCGGACTTCGATGCGTTACATTCTTGAGTGAACGGTCGGATGTTATGTTATTTTCTACTATTCAGAGGACGTCGTTAGCGAATAGCACTGTTTTTGTGTGCGATTGACCGCTCCTCTGTCAGTCATGAACACTCCCCATTTCCATCAGCCCCTGAACGGATTTGAATGTTACACAGTGCTCACCCACCTGCTTTGTATTAAACTTGCTAGTCATCTTCTCCACGCTTTCACCACAGGCCGCATAAATAAAAATTGGTTCAATATGCGTCTCAGTTGTCATACCACGTACACGTCGTTTGCTTTAGTTGCGATCCAGCAGTGTGATCTGGTTCAGGCATGACAGTTCGTCCAGAATAGGTTGAACACGGCTATCGTTCAGCAAACTGAACTTAGCATGGTGTGATCCTACATAACCACGGTCAGACTCATACACCAACCGCAAACCAGTCACCGGAGATCCCCAAATCCTTCCCGCCTATTGCTGAACTGAACGTATCGATTCTAAACCACCATCAACAGAATCTTCATTTATAGTCTGTGTGTCCCTAAAGAGGCCAGTTGGTGATCAAACTTAACTATCACAAGGACCATTAAGCCGTTAATTAAACCTAGTTCGATAAGCACACATATCAACATGTCATCCTTTCTACTGAAAGGTTGCGCTTTTCAGTGGCGGACTAAATAACGCGCGCAAGTTCGGCCACCCCACTTGCTTGTCTTTGGCACAATGAGTCTAGAAGATCGCTGTGCTCAGTTGTTTGCTGTCTCGTATGTTCCTCTTTTGTGGCCTGTCTGGCGACTGTTCCTGAGAATGCAGCATAATAGCCTTTTAATGAGCTACTGTACTGTAAGAATCGTGACTGCCAAAAGTGGCGATCATAAGCAGCTCGGTTAAAGACCTTCTACTCAACAAATCTACCCATCGATATTACTTCAGGGCTAGTTACGGTAATGACTCTACAACTCCATAAGTGGATAACGAAATGCTGTACAATCGGCCCCAGATTCTCTTGTCAGGTTGACCGATAACCACCGTGACGACTGGTTGTCACTTGAACTGTGGAAAACGGACTGATCAAACATGTTTCCATTTCAAGAAGTTGAGCATTTCCAGATTGGTGGTTCGGTCTTTGTACGGGTTACTGCCCTGCAAACTGGTCGGAGCGAGTTGGTCTTTTTGAGCACATCGTCAACTTGATACAATAACAGATAACTGCTGACGTTTTCCTAAGCTGGTGAATACATGAAGGTGACTTGCAGAGACCGGTGAGACTATTAAAACGATGATCGAGGTTCATCAACGAACACGTGATCTGTGTCCTACAGGACGGCCATGGAAACATCAAGTTGCTTCATTCACTTTGGATAAACGGTTAATCACTTACTGCACGTCTGGTAAGATGCAGCAATTCTAAGTGAAAATAATATTTTCTACATAGATTACGCTTGTTGGATCTCTGTCCGCAGCTGAAGCTCAGTTGCCATGCGAGAGCTAGTAGCGTATTTGGGCGCACATCACATTGAGTGCATAACCGGATTAACAAGGTATCGGTATGTTTCAGGAGACCATATCGGCACGTTAAGTTTGCAAGAAAGCTCATAAGCTTTCCTGAACTACTTTAAAATAATAGACATCAGCCAACCATGCAAACTGATACGTTGATCTAAAACCAGAAGGTTGCTTTACATATGCGACCATCCAATCTAGCAGTGACTACCCTGCCTTGAAATGATCTACGTCAGATGTCCAAGTTGATCAAATTTGTCAGTTACACTACTGTTTTTTAAAGGGCCGTTTTTAAGGCATGATTTTGTGTTGTGGCTGCTGTGTTTACGGCATGTCGATCGTTTGGCCCAGTGTTGACTCCCTATCACTCACATCCTCTGCCACATTCTACACCCACCACGTGGAACCGGAGTGACAACATCCGATTTATGATTGTTTGTGATGACTTCAGAATTTTCCTTATTTAGTAACTAGATTTTTTTGCCTGGTGCAATCACAGTCTACCCTCGAGTTCTGCAGTAGAGAATTGTGGGCATGCCGACTAGTCGTCAAAACAGTGACTCATTCAGTCTATGGCAGTTGTGGTTGCGAGGACGCGCGGCCGGGGAAACATATCTCAAGTGATGTTCTAGGCGGAACGATCGCGCTGCGAGAGCCTGAGGCACGATCCAACAGCATACCATATGTGCAAGATTGTACATGTTTGTGGACACAACATATCGGTGTGTAGGAAAAGGTGAGCTGGGACGGTAAGCGCTACTTTTCATGTTCCATTAGTGGGCACGTGTTTTCGATAAGCAATGTGCCTATCGCAACTGTGGTTTCAAAAAGTTTTTAAACCACATTCGGGTGATGAATCTAGAGCCAGAAAGTTAATATCACCCATGGGACGGACGACTATTAATTAGGATGCGGAAATGTTTTCCACTTATGTATGCTAAGGATATCTGTAATGAAGGCACCATTTGCGGCAACAACTCCAAAGTACTGCCCAGTACAAAAAATGATATACCAACGGACTTAGTTTGGTTTCGATGAATTCAGGGATCTCAACTGCTGACCACCCACGTCTAGTTTGTGTGATGACTCATCAAGCGATGAACGTTTTTATTGACGAGACTGTGCTTACCTTATCGGGGATTAACGAATAGTGCAGTTCTTAACTCTAATTGTGTTCCAGAAGTACACAGACCAGATGTACCACACCGAGCACCGTTGTACAGGCCCAGTTGGCGACATCATAGCTTCGCTTAATTGTCCCCCAAACCCTCGGCGCCAGTTCACACAGAACACAGCAGAGTTGCCAGTGCATCAACTCACCAGCTGCTATGACCATTGGACAAAAGTATCTCACTTCCGTTACGTTTTATCTTGGCTATCAATAATCAGACTGTCTGAAGGAATCACATGTAAAGTCACGTGTATTTGTGGTTTTGGAATAAAGGTTGACAGAACCACTTCCACTCTGGGTGTAACACAGTTGGATAAAAAAAGGTGCGTTATTTTACGTCGCTCATATTGTACCGGACAGATATTTCGTCGCCCTCGGCCTAATACATTTTCACGAACTTTCATGGTCCGGATGTGTAATCATCCGGAGCGTACAGCTGCTGGTTGCTAGTCCACATCCACAGAACGATCTGACAGCATTTACTGATTACCGATCGTCCATCCAGTGAACACTCTGCACTCTAAGTTACGTGTGGCCCCGATTAGCACGTTTAGCCAAACAGGGTCCCATCGAGTTCAGCGTATGAATCGACGAAAGCAAGAAAAGTTGCCAGTTGATTGAAATCTGGTAGGCCGGCGGATATGTTAAAATTTCGTTGAATGAACAAGAAAGTAAGTTGAGTTTCTAAGGTGAGCGGCTCAATTATGGAATATTTCCTGCAATACAGAGTGACAATGGTTCCTTCTACGTGTAAATTGATATCTGATCAATTGGAAAGAATGAGTTGCTCTTTCTAGTTCTCATAATGGGTGTCTTTAGATATACGGACTTACCGCAGTCATTATTACTGCAATACTGTTTACCTTGAATGACCAGATATTTCAAGTTGATAACGTCCTGACTCATCGGTACAACCAGTTACGGGCTGGCATGTCACTGCGTAATACTGACGGTTTAATTATGACCCGCTGGATCATGGCTCTATTCCCGTGTAACAATTTTCACGTCATAAACGAATGGTTTTCAACACTGCTAGTGCCTTTAAAGGTGATAACAGGTAAGTCAGGAACACAGAGGAAGTGAGCAATACCATCCAAGTAAGAACTGATAACGACTATTCATCGAAGGTATTATAAACTAACAAAACCAATAACTTATCCGGGACAACGTCATAGTGATTTCAGTGTACGTTAACCTGTCACTTGTGTACGGTGGTTGGGATATCGTTTCTAGTCCGATGGATCCTCGTGCAAAAATTAATGACTGGATAAATTTTCATTGAATTTCGGAGATTTCGACTATTTCAAATTGAACACCATTCACACTCCCGAGGAAGGCCACCTGAGGTGGTGGAAACTTGGACTATTACAATTTGCTCATAACGTTGTGTTACTCTCAATCCATTCATCATGAACACCATTTACATTCGGTAACAGTCGTTGCATTCAGCTAAAAAATTTAGTCGATTCACTTCGTAAGGAAGCACTAAACTCGGGGTTCGTTCGGACAAGAATATGCGGTACTGATGAGCTTCATTAAAAGCGAAACTCGAGTACAGTGTTTCCTTACGAAATGAATCGGCCGAAAGGCTTATCTGAATGCAACGACTATGATCGAATGTGGATGGTGTTCTATCTGAAGTCGGATGAATTGTCAGATTTAAGTAAAGGTCAGTAGGATGGTCAGCACCAAGCGGCGAGTGCACATATAAGGAAAGTGCACCAAGTCTAGAACTATGCACTCTGATTGTCTTGTCCTTGTCCGCAGAACGATGCTAAATGACCCCGTTCATTTTTGTTCACTAGTATGTCGGTACATCTGAACTGTCCTTTAGCAAAGGTCAGCGGTCTTTTGTCGAACCACGAGTCCGTGGCCCAAGCAATCCCTTCGAGTCTGCATCATTTGGCCTAATCGACACGTCGAATGACGCAATCGTATCGGATTGAGTCTGGTGTCGGCTAGGTGGGGCGGCCAAAAATTGACACGACCTACATTTTCACGTTGGTTGTGGGCTGCGTTGCTCTCTCTCTCTCTCACTGTCGCTCAATCAATAATCTAGTCCCGGCAGTGGCAGTGACGAGCTAATGAGAGCGAAACTCGAGTCTAGTGCTTCTTTTCGAAAGGGGCCGACTGGAAAGTCTATGGGAATGCGACAGCTGCGATCAATTGTGGGTGATGTTCAACTTGATGAAAAACCAAATCCCCTACTACTCATCAGTAATGAAGTTGCGTCCTTATCAGTTGGTGACACGCTGGATTTGATGCAATCGTGCTTCACTCCCGTGAAAGCGCGTTAATGGCATATATCTGTGCAATGACCGGGTTTTAAACTTTGGGATGTGTTCTTGTGAAGCAGTCGCGTTGCCTATTAAAAAATTAACCTCATGATCAAATTCTCGTATTTAGTCGCTTGATCACAATAGTCAGCCCCAAGTCGGGAGCTTATTTTCGAAAAAATTGCTTGGAATGTCCGTTTGAATGTGAAAGCTGTGACCAAATTTGCTCAGGTTATATCAATCAAGCTCTGCATCAAGTTAACATCAAGTAGACTTATTCACTTGTTAAGAACTAGTTAAGACGTTTCTTCTTGAGAAATTGACACCGACGTACAGGATTTATTTGGCGTACAGCTACGCTGATTAAAACGAATTACGCAAACAACCGTTGGATACTTAAGTCGAAGACCAGTGCCTCCACAACCGTGAACAATCAGTTGCAAATTCTCAAGGATCGGACTCCGACATCGATCAAGACAGTAGTGGTCGGTGAAGAAAAAACAGAATTAATCTGCTGTGGAACAACCGGACAGATCATATCTGACAATCCTAATGAGAGAGTGATTTTGGAACAAGTTTTGAGTTGTCTGATGGATTATACCGATAGGAAAAATTCAGGTGTTCAACCACTGGATATTTTTGCCAACTTCCATCTACGAGAGGAAAGGTAGGCTGGGAAAGTAATCACCAGTTGGAGAGAATAATTGCTGATATTGATACCAGTTTCTGATATTCAGCTCATCAATTCCTGATCTGTTGAAGCACAGCGTCTTCCTCCATATCATTTCAGGTGCACTAAGCGGAAGGCACAACTGAGGCAGTGACAATTTAACCTTGTACGATCCACGTCTCGCGGTACATGAAGATGTGCTGCTAACGTGATTTGAAAGTTGACCCTAAATAGCGACCTGCTTTTTCTCGTGCTAAGTACCACGAGTCAGTGTTGAACTTAGTAAAATGTAAATACGCGGTTTCAATCCTGTTGAAGAGGGGTCTGTTATCGTTTATTTTTTACTCCTCCATCTTCTATGTTCACTGGATTAACCGTCTGTAAGATGGCTCGGAACACTTCTTCCAGTGATCTCTCACGGTTTTAGGGCTTGTTGGCGGAAAACTTGCTCAGTGCAGTAACCAGGCGTAACTTGCTTAAGGAAAGAATAAACAGAGGCGTTTTCAATTTCTACCTAACATATCTGTAAGATGAACTTAGACTTGATTTAATCACGTTTCAGCCTTGATGAATATGGAATTGTGTGAACCCTAGGATTTTTAGAAAGTTCACTAATTGGATGAAACTGGAAATGCCAATGCATGCCGGAATCTGCACTGGACTGTTTAGACGAAAAGGAAAAATCGGTATATTCATCAAGTTTCCCGAGCTCAATAACAAGATTGCGAATGAGTAAAAGTCATAGAAAAACGAGCGGAAGCGAAATTCAACCATTGCCTATCAAAAATGCTATAATCATATTTAGACAAGCGACACATAATAGCTGGCTAACAGTAACGGTAAGGGATCGAGCATGTAATCACCACCATAGCAGTGGTAATGACCAAGTTATCCAAAGACTCGGCTTAGCCTCCCGTATGTGTGAATGAAGGCTGAGCTTGGGTGCATCTAATGAGGGCGCCTGTATGGTAGACTATGATAAGTTATTCAAGTCCAGGTACACACGCACACAGAGGATTGTGGTCTACAGTTCGAGAAGCTCGTTCGATGCTGTCGGTCTGACAAGTCCTGCCTGAAGTGACTATCTGGGTTAGGCAAAAGTTTACTTTACAGCAGGTGTTGAGGAATACAGAAGTATATATATCAAGGTTAAATTTTTGCTGATAAGTCGATATCACTTAGAGAACCGTCCCAGTATAGATACCCTAGATAGGATAGTAACTGGAGTGTTGTAATCCACGTTGCTACACTCTGCTGTATTTTTTCAACTCGTGCAGTGTTCTTCACAAGATTAGGAAGACGAGCTTGGCTACTCGGCCGAAGATAGGTTCGCATTCTCGACTTGGACAAGGTAAAATACGAGACTGATTGGAACAGGCCAAAAATACCCTAGTGAATAATCTTGTGATCGAATTTGCTTTCTCATTCCTTGCTGCACATTTGCTAGACAACCGTAGTTCATTTGAATCAATCGTTGATACATTCTGTGCATGAACAGTGTCACCCAGTCTTTGCAGTACAGACCGAATGAAAATGGTACGGCACTTTGCATTCAAACGCATCAATTGTAATCTAGTCGTCCATAGCTAAGCGTGGTACAGCGTTTAATCTACAGTTCTTTGTCTCTGCCACATTGTCAACTAGAAGTCAAAGTTGTGTGTAATTGGCAATTAATAGCAATGAGGCATGGGAAAGCTATAACATTTTGAGCATTAAGGTGTGTTATCGCTTATTCCGTTGAGATCAGTAGTCGAAATTTAGTTTACAGTCAACGAGGCAATTGATTTTAATACGACAGTTTTTATCCATAGCTTCATGGAGACTGGTTTTGTTTAAAGAGATTCCTGCCGACCGCGGATTGTACATAATAAGTTTCAGATTTGTTATTCTACAATTGATTTTCTGTATATAACTGTTAATGTGAATTAGAAAATGAAAACGAGATTAAGGGATGAAATATCCCAACAGTTGCTACGATTATCAAATCATTATCTATCAGTTTTCACTTGAGAAGAACATTGAAACCAATTGTCTCTCACTGTCAGAATAGGCAACTGGAGGGTGGTTTGCTGGCCCTTGGACTCGGACTTCTCTTGTGTAAACATTGTTCATTTTTCAAACGTTTATTCTATAGAAAAGTTGCAGATCTATTGACGCTGCAGCCACGGCAAATCTGTTGAACCTCATTCTGTCAAGTATCTTTATCCCGAAATAATGACGAATTTGTTCACCGGTATCACTGCTATGCTGATCGTATATTCACATACTTCAAGGATAGGGGAGACAACCGAATATTTCCATCCCTGAATGTCACAAATTCATTAAAGACACCCACTACAAGACAGTTGGTAGTTTCAGACACATAGGTAGGTTAAACAGACATTCACAAATGTGAAGACTGAACGCCTTCCGAAGCAAGTGCACAGACCAATCTATTTAGTTCAGCAAGCTCATCAGTAGGTTTGCTCGAACCTTTCTGTATCGGTTAGACAACACAATCAACCTTTGTTTTCATTTCAGTGGAACAAAACTCAGGAAATGGATGTACTGCCTCTCCAGGTTTTTTCCTTATGAATGGATCTTCGGATAGATGCGTCCACTGTGCGGCTGATTATCGCATCAAGGAAAGGCAGCCGGTCGTCCTTCTGTTCCTTTGAGGTGAATTGTATGTTCGGGTGCACATGATTAATTACCAGTAGAATGCCTCGCACAACGGTGGTGTCCTTGGTTATGTCGAAAGTGTCATCTACATAACGTTAAGTAGCCCGGGAATGGTTAACACATCACTTAATCTATACGATTAACTGCTGAGGAGGTAGCAACCAACAATTCACATAAGCGGCTATTCTGAGCGACGCCGAAAATAATAAAAATTCTGCGGAGTTCAACTCTTTCAGAACAAGAAATCAAAGGTGATGGGGTGAAGAATCTGGGCACCTGAAAACTCGAACTGGCCGTGAACCACCGTCTTGACACAGGCACTTTAATCAGTTTATTAAACGAATATCTATCTTGACTCATCTGGTGTACTCAGGCCAAATTATTTTTACTAACTCCAATGTGAGTAGCTGGCCACCTATATGCACTAACTAAAAAGATAGTTACTGATCGAATAACCGAGCTTATTCTAGTGTGGATTGACCAGCAGTTATTCTGGCCCAATACAGCTAAGCTAATCAACAAAACAGCCAGCGTCACCGATCTCACTGTAGCTGCTGGCTCTTGGATTCTGGTTGATGAATCTGAAGCACGACAAACCCGACCACCCGCCTAACAAACAAAAAAACGTTAACAGTTGACAAGACCGCGGGCTACCTTATTGCTGTAAAAAAAAGATCACTTTACGCTTCGCACCCCTACGGCAGTCTGTAATCATGTGTAGTTGTGTGAATTTTGTCGCCAGGACTGCAATTTGCTGTCGCAGTTTGCACAAGGTGAAATCCGTTGTCACGCTGTATCTTGTTTTGTGTTCGGTTCTGTGTTAACTACTATCAATTAGTTAGTAACACAAATTCGCAATCGCATTTTAACACACTTCTGACATCTGTCACGTCTGAAACAATTCACATATTTTTATATCAACGGAATACCGGCTGGCTGAACATTTATCAGACATAACAATTTAACCGAATAGAATGTTATAAAGAGCAGCACGGGTAAAAGTTAGTGTACAGTTTGCCATCGAGGTGGTACAGTCGTTTAAAAACTCGGTAGATTAACGCCCAGATATCGGTTGGAATGAGTATGGAGAAGTCAGATTAATAAGTAAGCGATTACAGTTAGTCAAATGGATCTGTTATTTACTACTTGTTCCTCGGCCAAACCGATCGCTTTTAGATCAGGTTAGGCGCAATATCCAAACGAACCATTTTTGAGTGCATAATACTGAGTAGTGGATAATACTGTCTTAGAACGGCGTCTGATGAGCTACCTGACTTGCGCTAAACCACTTCGAAGACTGCATCAGTACTCAACTAATGCTTGCTTTCAGTCAGATGTACGAACGGTTGCACTACGGATCCCTCACATTCGATCACATCCCAACCACGTTGGATTGTATTTCTGGATTTGGTTTGAAAGCCTCTGTTTTCTTACCTATGCAACCTACTCCAACGACGTGTGGCAGAACGACTGATGAATAAATTGGTGAGGTCTGAATTAACAGCCTGATCAAATTGTAGGTTTTTTTAATTTCGGCATGTCTCTTAAACTAACCAGTTGAAAAACACCGCATATATATTCACACTTATATGCATCTATTACTATCCGCGTAATTCCTAATACGGAAACACTGCCTAATTGTTGTTCGGTCGTTCTCAGTCTGCCTTGATCTCCGGATGTCAAGCTATGACGATACTCAGGTAAACTTTGAAATAAACGTACAGCAGGATTCATAACTTTAGTTCTTATCAAAGCTGTAGATTAAATTTTGCTTCTATAGCTTCTATCGAGAACGACGGTTGTAACTGGATCAACGGTCGGTGAGTGCATAAGCTGACTATAACAGATAACAGGACAACGGTTAACGACATTATTAAATCGCTCCTGGCGATTTAGGGTAATTCACTCAGTAACGCGTATTCGACAATTCCAATAACGCTTATTCAGACGGTCGGGTTGACGGGACTATCTTCCAAGTCCAAAAAACGTCAGAAAAGGCGGTCGAAAGGATTGGAATTTATACGGTACTGTTTAATAAAATTACAACAAAGGTACTATCTCACCTTGAATGTGAATCAACCGGGTACACAAATTATCCAGCAAAGGAGTTCAAAATGGAGTAACCAAACACGTGTTTACAAATAGCCACCAGTCAACGGGAAATGACCTCATTAAAACAATCGGGTACAGATGAAGATGAGAACGTGTCAAACAATACCAAGAAGGAAGTTTTAACAGACAATGATAGTTATAAAAAGTAAGAAAGTAAACATTTTATGTGCAGTTATGGTACAAAATTCGTCATGATCGTTTACTGCACACAGCAAAGACAAATAAAGGCAAATTAAGGATCGGCTTTCTACAAACAAACCAAACATACCTCAACGGATTCATCGTTCCGCATCATACCAGACAAAAGACGACAAACGTACCAGACGAACTTCAACAGATCCAACAATTGTTATGAGGGATCTTGAGGAAAACCAACAGATCTTTTATCCCGCTCGAGTGCGATCCCGCTTCATAGTAGTCTGTTCTTTAAGCAACAAAACTGGTGCTTGAGTTATGTAACGTG
>LOND01002533.1:16288-27256 GCA_014220965.1 Paragonimus kellicotti
CAAGCTGACCTATTTACTGTCAGAAACTATATTGTATAGCGTCAAAGTGGACCACGTGCCTGAGTCGTCTAGGTTGTCTGACTGGAGCATACCTGTCGTTGGCTGTCGTAACAACGTTTACAATAAATTGCCAGCAATAACCGAGTAACAGATACGCTGGGATATCAAACCAACATACATGATAAAGTTTTTTGTTGAGGAAGGCCAGTCCTGAGGTGGTTGAAACGTAGAGTATTACAACTTGCTCATAACGTTGTGTTATTCTCAATTCCATTTATCAATATCCAGTCCGCTTTGTAAAAGTATTCAGTCAGGGAGAACATGTCTACTTCACCCATTATTTGAAATATGGTGGCTTCACGGTGACTGTGACCAAGAGGGGCATTGAGTTGTTAAACACTAACCATACGTTCCCTCCTAGTCAGAATACAATCTAGTTTTGGGGATTTTTTAGAGACCCTCCAACACCTGAACCCTATGGCCTTTTCTGCTAGGTGAAAATTCATAACTGCATCTTAGAACTAAAATGCAGATGATGCAAGCTTAGCATGAACCTCGCTGGTGACGTAGTTAGTCTCAGGATAATTGAAATAACCCATGAGAAGAGTCTGTGGGAATCCACTCGATAGACCATCTAGGAGACTCGATCAGTGTTCACCTGGTGCTTCACTTCCTTCCAGATGAGGGAGGATAGCACCATTGACTGGTCGTGTTTTCCAGTACCTTAACCACCGTGGTTGGTGTTCCCGGACGTTCGACCAATATTGTGACGGATGATCAAATCGGAGGCGACAATATTCCAACACTCAGTGGAATATCTCGACGCGGTGGTGAGATATGACCAAAGCCCACAGCAGGTGGATTGCGGACAACATGGGCGACCGGACGAGCTATCACTCAACGAAATCGGACCAACGGACGAGAAATGGCAAACAAAAAACCCACGACAGAAAGCGTCAGCCATCACGTACAAAACCAAACAGAAGTGCACACGACGTTTAAGTGGAAACCGCCTCTGCGTTGTGGACTGAATTCCGCACCAGCGTGTGCGTGGTGTGAGTACGTGCGAGTTGGACGATAAAACTCGTGCGTTGTTGATCGACTTTCGCTGCAATATACCCTGCTCCACAAGAACAAGTGAATGAGTAGATACACATAGATGAGGTCTGAACTGTCAGTCTATCTTTGCTATAAAATCTGAGAACTTGGGTATGTGGTGAATTGGATACGGAGTTCAGCTGTAGCGTAGGTCCTGCTAATTGTCTGGTTGAGCCTGTTTGTCAGCCATTCTGCGGCATTGTCACCTTTGAACGGCACGCGAATAAACACAGGCTTCTTTCTTACGTCCTGCACTTCAGGTTTAGGTGATATTCTGATCATATTTCTGATGATAAATCGTTCCGGGTAGCCGTTATCATGAAGTACGTTCTCTTATGAATTCGAGCTTCACCGTCTACTGTATCAGCTGAACAAACGTTCTGCTTTGTCAGTCAGGCAACGCGCTAGATTTCTCTTTTGTTTTAGGGACAAAACTGTATTTAAACTATGCATCATGCAGTTGGTGATAAAGACAGCTCGTTTGTGAAACGAAAATGTATAACAGATTAGTAGTGATTCAAGATTATGAAAGTACTAATAAGAACACTAGACGGCCATTCATTCCAACATGCAGTTAGTCACGCATACGCGACAATAGACGATCGACCGATCAGAAAGTCTAAGTTCATTTGCAACGGTAGAGTTATTGGTGACGTATTATCCATTATTTACGATTAACGTACGAGCTAATGTTTTTATTTTTATAGGAAATAACAAGTTCCCTGTTGGATGACTGGACCAAAACTCATCTGAAAATATCCCGCCTACTTAGGTTTGACAATTCTGTCGCCAACCGTTAGTTTCCCGTTGGACGCATGCAACTTATTGATCTTCTGAATTGGCCAGTCATAAACGCGACCTTAACGAGTTGTGGATTTCGCCAATCACTTGGGCCAATCGACTGCTAGCGTCAAGGTCTAAGAGTCGATTAGACACATCCACATTCGTACGGCGGAAGCGATTGGAGGCGCACTGTATCTATGCTTGAATCATATTTAGCAGCTGTTTGCAAACCAATTGCAAGATGTTTGAGAACATGTGTTCAAGAACACGACAGAAAGTTTCTCGAGTAAGTGGTATTTCTCTTGAAAGCATGCTGACATTTAAACCGTTCTTTTACTCTAAGTAGTTTCTTTATGGATATTGCACTTTTGCATTAAACTCCCTTAGATTTATCTGGTTACATGCATGGATGATAAGGAAGAGGGGGGACAAACACCAGTTGTTACGTATGATCATGCAGTGGGGTACTTGTCCTTTTGTTTTACTCCAGTCAGTTAATCTTCCTTGAAACATTTTGCAGAACGAACGGCAGGCTCGAGTGTGCCAGTCAGCTAGTGATAATTACTCAGTGCACATCTAACAAGCATTATTCACTGCTAAAGCACAAATAAGTTGTTAAGGTGTCCAAGGGTTCATGATAATACTTGTGTGTAGAACGAATATGTGCGAAATGATTGTCTATTGTTAATTTTCATGCCTCCAACCTCCATATTCCAGTGTTTCCTGGTATGTGGCATACTAGGCTATATGAGAGCTTGGTATTGTCAAACTGTCCATACCTTGCCAGGAACCGTCGTTACAATCGAGGATATAATGCACACTTATATTACTGGCAGGGAGCGTAGTTACTACTGAGGCAGTTGCAATAAGGATTTACAAACAGTCGTTGAAGTAAACTCCCATCTGCATACGGAGTAAACCGAGATGCCGCACAAATGTGAAGGATTTCTTGACAAAGAACACTCGTAACGAGGTGATAGAGCTGTGAAAAAATGTTTTTTTCTTTTAAATGGCTTGCCAATCGAGCGCGCTCTCAGGGAATACTTTATACCGCTTGCTTTGAAAAAGAGATAAAGTTAAATCTCATCAATAATTTGTCAGAACTAAGTGGTCTATAACAGAAAATTAGACAAACGCCAGGCTGCTGTTCTTATAAAAGTTGTTTGGGTTGACTTGATTTGATTTCCTCCGTAATTTTTTTAAATGTCAAAACGGAACCCAAATTAACGATGAGGAATGTGTGTAGTCAGGTACGGAGAGATGTTGGTCCGATATATGTGACACATTTGGGAACTCGGAGTCCGAATGTTTACTCAAGTAAATCAGTAACGTAGATGGCTTTATGAAATGTTGCATTTGGATAAAAGTCGTATACTGTTTGGCTACACACATTTATTTTTACCGAAAGCATTCCGTCAGGTTCACTACTGGTCAGTTTTGTTTGTTCGGGCATGAAGTCAATTTCTTTGGAGAGAAAAATTTCTGAAACTTATATTGAGGGTCGAATAAAGACTTCACCTTTTGAACAAATATTATTTCATGTTCGAAAATGACCTCTGTCCGGGTATATAATGGAATTTTGGAAACTGAGTCCCCCTATCTCCAGTTGCTGGGTTAAATAAAGCACTTCTAATTAAGTTTGTCCTAAGCCGCGCATTTCGTATCATGTCCGTTAGAAATGAACTAACGTAATGGATTACTTGATGTCTATCTGACAAATTTTTTGTAATTCGTTTTCAATAAGTCCATTGAATTTGGCCATTCGTTGCTTTTGCCAGTTTTCACAACGCATCCAACACCTTATGGAAGGCCTATACATGGGGCAAGCATCCGTCCTCAATTTAAACATTGTCTAGGATACACTGATAAGGCATGCAGACAAACGCTGACGAACTTAACTTCAGCGTTCATCTAGTTGGCCAGTTGGCTACACACAAAATGACTCATCTCGCATGCAGTCGGGCTTTGCGACGCCTATGCGGTCAATGCCCAGCAAGGTCATTGCAAATCTACTGTTCGGTACAGGTTTAAGTGTCAGGTGGTGGGGGTGAGAAAACGCAACCAACTTTGGCAAACCGTTGGTATGTGGCGCGATAGGTGTTGGTTGAAATTTTGGCTGTTGACCCAGTTACTGTATGGACGTGGGTAACACGCCTTGTATGGCAGGAAAAACGTTTCAAACGTTTCCCTAAAAGTGGTCGGTGCAGTATAGCCATTAGCATAGAGGGTAAGTGTTTTCCGAAGGCAACGAGTAAAAACCCATTTACCTTCGATCATGCTCTTGGCGAACTAAATAGCTTTTCGGTGTGCTTACGCACACTGCGACAACAATGCATGGCACGGGAGTTCGATCTAGATGTCCCACACGTGTACATCTGATGGAGCAGTATAAGAAAAAATAAGAACGGAATTGGTGATTAGATGTTGTATGTGATGCGACGTTGTGTTAAACGTCTGTGCATACCAGTCGAGATTCGCCTTACGACTCCTTGATGGACGATGCTGTGTGTGGAGGACAGACGATCAGGCCTCTGGGAGGCAGTTCATTTTATTCAGACAGACAAATCACAGTATGTTAGAATAGTGTGGATGCGCCTTCTGTTGTAATGAGTTCAATACCCGATGTGTACAGAGCTTAGCATAAACTTACTCGTCCTTGGGAAGAGGGAGCCGGCTACTGTGAATGAATGAATGGAATATTCTGTTGTGAGGTCTTAGTGTGTACCAACTGCTAAGGATGTCGAACTACTAATGTGCCTCCACTCATTAGTCACTTGTGATTAAGGAAACTATGCTTAACTCTGTTGTGTCATTCTTAATTGTACTACAAATATGTATATAATATGACATGGCACAGGAAATTGGACAAGAAACCAACTTGGTCTAAAAAAATAGAGACCACCGAATAATGTGTGCACAAGTTTACTACCGTATGTGTTTACCATAAAGTCAGTTGACACTCGTTTGTTCTTAGTGAGCCAATGAAAACGTTGCAAACATTGTCACAACAGAGGTACAAGTTGACCAAGCGTCCACATTACTTCCATCCCCAATACGAGCACTAGGCTTCAGTCAACTGTGCGTTCAAAGGGCTGTCATACGACAGGAGAGCGCAAGCGTAGTATCTAATACACTGGGATGTGGGTGCCATACGGATGGATTGGTATTTCAAGGATCGACCAGCAATTATCGTGAGTTCTAAAGGAAACAGTCGAATATTTTTAATGTCATCCTGCCACAAGATGTGGCCTCTGACGATTTTGTAAAAGACACTGTTTTAACTTTTGTACGAATGTTTTCAGGTGAGTGATAGGTCGCCAAGTGACCCCAGGGTACAACGTGTTCTGTCGATCCTTTCTTGAGAGTCTCATCTCTATAAATGGGCGGTAATAAAAGAGGGCGACCTTTACTTCAGTCGAAGGAAGAAAAAAGAGCAGAGCAGCAATTTTTCGTAATTAGGACCAATGCCTACGCCGGTCTCTCCACTAGAACCATACAAAAGATATGATAAAACTTTTTCTGTATGAATTGTCGGAAAACGGATGGGCTTATTTTCATCGGGCATAAAGACGTCCAGAGTCTCTTAGAGTGAGTAAAGACTTATGTTCTGTTGACGTCGAAATGAGGTGTTTGCGCTGTATTAGTGTGTTTTAGTTTGAAAATCAGTGAAGATGATGTAAGATGCAATTCAAACGGCGTGCGAGTAAAGTAGCGACAGTGAATGGTGAGCAGAATGCGGCTATTTTTGCAAACAGATTTTTTGCTATTTACTACCCCACCTACGCTCAAAGACTGGGTTTCATTTAAACGATATTGTATTGTATTCACGTTGCACAGCCTGCGATGGTTAGGTCACGTACTCCGCATGCCAGCTGAGCGTTTACCGTACCGGGCATTATATACTGAGACACCAACAGTTGGGTGAAACCACGTGGTGGTCAAGCAACAACGTGGTCACGAAATATGAAGAACCCTGACTGCTCCACTGAGTAAAGTGGGTAGGTGTCGCCTGCCTGGCTGGGGTCCTCGTGATCACTCAATCGCCTATTAGAAACACCGAAATGTCCACTGCATAATGTTCCACATATATATATTATATATATATATATTATATTACATATACATACATATATATATATGGTTGGCGGCATCCGAAACGGATTAGCCTGTCACAGTGACCGAAGCCAGAGGACGCCTGCGCTTCAAACCATCACCCCAAGTGGCTTGCGCTGCACCACTTGTGGTTCCACTCACACACCTCTCTCACACACACACACATGAACCAAAACCTTACATTAATGAGACAGTAATCCGTAGTATGCTTTATCAGATTCCGGTCATAGGTTTATAGGTTGTTACAGGAAGGAGAAAGATTTCTATTTGTGCGTTCCTGTCTCTGTATTGGTCGTTGAAAAAGTTGTGTTGGACGGTTTATCGGTATAAAGAAAAAGTGAATGGAACTAAATAAAGATAAATTCAATGAAGCTGTTGGCTGCAATCATTTCAGCAACGAACACTGAAACACACTGAAACAACATTCAGTCAGACATGCGCAGTTGATAAACGGTAAGACTGAGGTAGTGTAACTGTTCATAAAAATGTAATGCCGGTTATCTCTCACGTATGTGCCGATCGAGTCATATTTCAAAACTCTCAACAGATTCAGCCGTAACCACAGAGCTGATAGTATCCGTTAAGTGAACGAATCTGTCAATAACCCTCTAGAGATGTGCTGTTCTACTGACAGTTCGACATTATCGCCACGCAAAGATAAAAAGAATGGAAAGCACTAGTACATAAATCATAAATTCACAAGAGATGGTGAAAATGTTATCCGTGGTTTTGCTCGCACAAAAGCATTCTCCTTAGGCATGACGACAGCACACGTTGCAAAGTAGTCTAGCAGATTGCATTGCATTCCGAGATTATGGCCACTTTGAGTTCCTCCAGTGTTTGTGGACGTTCCCTGTAGATCCTGTGTTTGAGGTAGCCCAACGTCGCAGAACATAACTAGCAGAACAGTCATTTGTTGATGTGAACGACCGACCATACACATAGGTCATGAGCACTGCCCGTTGTAGTAAACATCATCAGCCTTCGAACTGATTTACAGGTAACCGATCGCGTGCCACCATGCCTTGTACCAAAATCCCTAGTGGTCTCTTCCTATTTTCACCACAGGCAGCATAAATAAGGCCGGTTCAATACGCTGTTCAGTTGTCAGATTACCGGCACGTCGTTCAGTTTGCTTGCAGTCCAAGAATGCGAACTGCCTCCGGTATGGTAAATTCGTGCGGACCGAGTTGTGTGAGGCTGCTGTCTGGCAAACTGAACTAAGAAAGGTGTGGTCCAACATAATTCAACGTGACCAGAGTCAGACAGAATAATAGATAGATAGACCATCAGATAGATCCATACAGATCAAATTAGCCGCTCCAGGGTCAACAAGTCCGACGTGCATTCGGTGATTTGAAAGTATCGAATTCAAACCGTCATCAGAAACATTGACACTTACAGTTTGTACAGGCCTAGACAACAAACACGATACTTGTAAGGTGTGCGTTACGCCCCTTACCACGCCCCGTCTAGTTCGATCATTACTCACAGGTTATCCTAGTCCGCAATCACCTAACCAAAACCCGTATGGTGCGAATGTGTTGTGTCTACTCAGACTAAACGGATATATGATTTTTCAGAACGAAGCAGGTTTCCAGAGAACAAAGCACCTCAATCTGGACAACATTTTGAACGAGCTGTCCACGCCGATCTCGATAACGCAACAAGTTGTCTTCATCACGGATAAACTAATCAAATAAAACATGTTGACAGTAGGTGAAACAAGATCACAAAACCGAAACATGTCAACGGTGCTAATCGTTTTGACAGCTTGACTATATGTCACAAATGACGCGGTTAACCTAAAAACACAGCATCATGTGCTTCGGCTTCTCTGGGAAAATTGTTAGGTTTTGATCAGTCTTTAGTGATTTGTAAATCTGTCTTGGCCATGAATGCCAGTCTTCTAATGTTTATCGGTTGGTGAAAAACTATCGTGATGCACTTTCCGTTAGGGCAATGTATTTTTACTCTGTCCATCTGTGCACACTAGTGCAATACTTGGTTCCCAGCCCAGCATTGCCTTTCAAGCGCTGAAGCGGTTACAGAGACGTGTGTGAGCAGCCAGGTGTTATCGATCGTGGACCGTGGTGGCCAAAACACTGGGTGATGGGGCCTGGCGACTATATTGGAAATACGCCTACACCGCCACCATATTCACAACCAGCTAATCCGGCTAGTTCCAGCGCTGTGTTGCGCCCGTTCGCACACCCGACCCGGTTAGGCGTCGTGCCCGTTGGGTAAACCCTTTGGTCTGGACCCCGGTCTTTACAGCCCGTTGCCCAGTTCCGGGACGTATGCTATGCCCATATCACAATACCGCAGCTTCATCAAATAGGTTCGTAACTGGCTAGTCGGGAATCCTGTTCGATCGAGTGTTGATTCACTCTGTAACCTCTGGACACACTCGTTCGACTGGTATAAACCGACGAAAGGATCTTCAGCTTCGCGGCGTACGTGAGTAGTGCATGATAGAATCAGTGGGATAATCTATGCCCAACGCACCATCCTTCTCTTGCAAAAAACATACCTCAGCGGTCCATTGAGATTCTGAACTGAAATGAACGAAATAGTCTTACTAGCTTACTCCGGTAGACCGCATGTCCTACAATTTTGTTGTGGTCATTAATGCCAACTTCTGTATTAACTTAATAAGAATAAACGGGTGGCACGTAACTCCTCACCATCATGATGAGTCGTGAACCTGCCTGAGTGCACATAATGTCGCTCTCCGACGTGCCGTATGAAAATTATCTACAGAATATTGTAGAGTGTTACCTTTCCATCCTCTTGTTACACACTACTTTTCATACCTGTTACGTTCATTGTACATGGGCGATGCTGTGTGTGGAGGACAGACGATCAGGCCTCTGGGAGGCAGTTCATTTTATTCAGACAGACAAATCACAGTATGTTAGAATAGTGTGGATGCGCCTTCTGTTGTAATGAGTTCAATACCCGATGTGTACAGAGCTTAGCATAAACTTACTCGTCCTTGGGAAGAGGGAGCCGGCTACTGTGAATGAATGAATGGAATATTCTGTTGTGAGGTCTTAGTGTGTATCAACTGCTAAGGATGTCGAACTACTAATGTGCCTCCACTCATTAGTCACTTGTGATTAAGGAAACTATGCTTAACTCTGTTGTGTCATTCTTAATTGTACTACAAATATGTATATAATATGACATGGCACAGGAAATTGGACAAGAAACCAACTTGGTCTAAAAAAATAGAGACCACCGAATAATGTGTGCACAAGTTTACTACCGTATGTGTTTACCATAAAGTCAGTTGACACTCGTTTGTTCTTAGTGAGCCAATGAAAACGTTGCAAACATTGTCACAACAGAGGTACAAGTTGACCAAGCGTCCACATTACTTCCATCCCCAATACGAGCACTAGGCTTCAGTCAACTGTGCGTTCAAAGGGCTGTCATACGACAGGAGAGCGCAAGCGTAGTATCTAATACACTGGGATGTGGGTGCCATACGGATGGATTGGTATTTCAAGGATCGACCAGCAATTATCGTGAGTTCTAAAGGAAACAGTCGAATATTTTTAATGTCATCCTGCCACAAGATGTGGCCTCTGACGATTTTGTAAAAGACACTGTTTTAACTTTTGTACGAATGTTTTCAGGTGAGTGATAGGTCGCCAAGTGACCCCAGGGTACAACGTGTTCTGTCGATCCTTTCTTGAGAGTCTCATCTCTATAAATGGGCGGTAATAAAAGAGGGCGACCTTTACTTCAGTCGAAGGAAGAAAAATACGGTTTTTTGATTGGCCCTGAGAGCAGCAATTTTTCGTAATTAGGACCAATGCCTACGCCGGTCCTCTCCACTAGAACCATACAAAAGATATGATAAAACTTTTTCTGTATGAATTGTCGGAAAACGGATGGGCTTATTTTCATCGGGCATAAAGACGTCCAGAGTCTCTTAGAGTGAGTAAAGACTTATGTTCTGTTGACGTCGAAATGAGGTGTTTGCGCTGTATTAGTGTGTTTTAGTTTGAAAATCAGTGAAGATGATGTAAGATGCAATTCAAACGGCGTGCGAGTAAAGTAGCGACAGTGAATGGTGAGCAGAATGCGGCTATTTTTGCAAACAGATTTTTTGCTATTTACTACCCCACCTACGCTCAAAGACTGGGTTTCATTTAAACGATATTGTATTGTATTCACGTTGCACAGCCTGCGATGGTTAGGTCACGTACTCCGCATGCCAGCTGAGCGTTTACCGTACCGGGCATTATATACTGAGACACCAACAGTTGGGTGAAACCACGTGGTGGTCAAGCAACAACGTGGTCACGAAATATGAAGAACCCTGACTGCTCCACTGAGTAAAGTGGGTAGGTGTCGCCTGCCTGGCTGGGGTCCTCGTGATCACTCAATCGCCTATTAGAAACACCGAAATGTCCACTGCATAATGTTCCACATATATATATTATATATATATATATTATACATATATACATACATACATATATATGGTTGGCGGCATCCGAAACGGATTAGCCTGTCACAGTGACCGAAGCCAGAGGACGCCTGCGCTTCAAACCATCACCCCAAGTGGCTTGCGCTGCACCACTTGTGGTTCCACTCACACACCTCTCTCACACACACACACATGAACCAAAACCTTACATTAATGAGACAGTAATCCGTAGTATGCTTTATCAGATTCCGGTCATAGGTTTATAGGTTGTTACAGGAAGGAGAAAGATTTCTATTTGTGCGTTCCTGTCTCTGTGTTGGTCGGTGAAAAATTGTGTTGGACGGTTTATAGGTATAAAGAAAAAGTGAATGGAACTAAATAAAGGTAAATTCAATGAAGCTGCTGGCTGCAATCATTTCAGCAACGAACACTGAAACACACTGAAACAACATTCCGTCAGACATGCGCAGTTGATAACCTGTGAGATTGCGCTAGTATGGTGATTAGGAAAATTGTAGTGTCGACTGTCT